>PVJD01012093.1:0-41888 GCA_004026545.1 Mormoops blainvillei
AAATCTCCACCTTTGCTTGGTCTCTTCCCCTGCCCTGCCCTGTTTCTCTCCCATCCTTATCTTTTTTTCCTGAGAGCCCTCCCTCAATCATTCACCTATACAGGAATCCGTGCCTGGTGTCTGCTTCTAGGGAACCTGACCCAATTCACTGGGGCCACTACGGCCTGCGATAATAATGCTGGCAATGTACAGAGATTATTACCGAGACATCTCTTGGCCTCTTTGTCCCCCACTTACATAATTATTAGTTACCTTCCAGGGCCTGTTTTCTAGCCTCTAATCAGAAGCTGGCATGAGGGGAAAGTACAATAAATGAAAGAGGGAACCATGGTGTGGTGTGATGCCAAAAAACACAGTCACCTGGGAGACAGGAACAGTGGGAAGAAGGTTCCACTCAAACTGAGTGTCAGGTCCATTGGCTAGAGGCACTAATTTGCTCCTCCTTTTCTGTACTTTTGCACCCTGAGGTCAAGAGCTCTGAACACCACAAAATAACAGTGCTGTTTGCTGCAGATACATTAAACCTAACATAGCGAAGTCTGTGTAGAAAGATAAGACATTGTTAAACCTGTTTATGTCATTGCACTGAATGTTTGGAGAGGAAGGAAGCTGCTGGAAGTTCACACAGGCCACTAATGTGGACCTGTCTCAGTCTATTATAGAAACAAAATGGCTACCAGGAATGGCTATCCTGCCCACTGCCTTTTGGTCAAGCACGTACTTGACAAATATCTGTTGACATCAGAGCCTTTATGTTTCTCTCTACAGTGCAGTTCCCTGAATACTATCTTTCCAGAAAGAGTCTGCTGTAATGTTGGGCATTTGGTTTTTCACTCCCTTCCTTACTTCTCCAAACAAAACCATGTGCTATGTAGCTTGTTCCTTCCCTTCAGAGGTCAGGGCTGGAGGCCTGGAAAGGGGACATCAGATACAATTAAAGAAAGATGCTTTGATTTGCTACAAAAATTACTTGTGATTTTAATAAAAACTATGATACCTGGGAAAAATGCAAAGAAACACAAACACCCAGGGGCAAGTCTAGGGATTTTCTGTGTAATTTTTAAAAATTTTATTTATTGATTTTGGAGAGAGAGGAAGGGCAGGGGCTGGGGAGAGAGAGGTCAATTGTTGTTCCCCTTATTTATGATTCATTGGTTGATTCTTGTATGTGCCCTGACCAGGGATGACACCCACAGCCTTGGTGTGTTGGGACGACATTCTAACCAACTGAGCCACCTGGCTAGGGTCTTTCTGTGTAAATTTTAACTCACAAATAAATACTTACTCATCTAATTTTTCTTCTTCAGCTTCAAGATAAGCCTTTAATTTACTTCCAACCATGTTTCACTGCATTTTGAAAAATGTCAGGCCTGGATAAATCCTCCCAGCTCCCTGCTAAGTGGATGTGTTCATGTAGATGGTCTAATATTCACTCAATCAACTGACAGTATATATATTTAATAGACCTTACTTTTTAGAGCACTATTAGGTTTACAGAAAAACTCTGTGGGTGGCATAGAGTTGCCAGATTATCTCCCACCCCAGTTTTCCCCTATTATTAATGTCTCACAGTAAAGTATTGGTTCGATATTGATGAATCGATATTGGTAAATAATTTTTAACCAATCTCCATAGTCTACATTGTAGTTCACTCTTGGCGTTGCCCATTCTATGGGTTTTGTCAAGTGTATGATGTCATGCATCCACCATTACAGTATTGTACACAATAGTTTCAACACCCTGAACATCCTCTGTGCTCCAACTATCCGTTCTTCCCTCCCTCTCTCTCCTGAAACCCTGGCAACCACTGATCTTTTTATTGTCTCCATAATGTCATACAGTGGGACTCATACAGTATGTAGCCTTTTCAGATTGGCTTCTTTTACTTTATAATATGCATTTCTTATTCCTCCGTGTCTTTTCGTGACTTGATAGCTCATTTCTTTTTTGCACTGAGTGATATTCCATTGTCTGGGTGTCCATACCCCTTATACACTAGACATGGGTGTGAGAACTAAAGAGATCCAAAGGGGGCAAAAAATCAGTCTTTACTTTCGAGAAACTTCTAATTTGGTCAGGGAGAGAAGACACACACCATGCAAAGTCAGCTAATAATATTAAACATGCTGAAAGACACATATGGAACAAATAACTGCTGTAACAGCTATGAGGCAGGAAGAGTTCGTGGAGGGTTCGAGAGAGGAAGTGTGATGGGACTGGGGCTGGTGAGACAGAGAGAGGATTGGAAGGAGGCTCTACATATTTCAGCTTTTCACCTCATGTCCTCTCACCAGGCTGTAGACAGAGGAGAGAGAAAAGCAAGCTGTCCCTGCACAAGAAGTTTCTCTTGCAATGAACTTGCAGATGGGTCAGCTCATTTCTCCTCTCAACAGGTGAACAACCACATAGCAAGGGAACTGGTGTCTTTATTAAACCCCATTTTCAGGCAGCAAAGCCTCTCGAATCTTTAACCAAACTTTTTTTTTTGCGTGTGGAGTATAAAGTTTACTTTAGAAGAGAGCATTTTTATACTATTTGTGTGTGTGTATGTGGTGAAATAGGTGGTGGGATACCAGGACATTTTTATTCTGGTCTTCATATTTTTTCTGCATTAAAAAAGAAACATGGAACACTTGAATTCATGTGCCATCTTTACTCAAGGGCCATGCTAGTCTTCTCTGTATTGTTCCAATTTTAGTATATGTGCTGCTGAAGTGAGCACTACACTATTTTTTTTTATTATGGTGAAGTACACATAATATAAAATTCACCATCCTAATGGCTTTAAGTGTAGAATGCAGACACACTAAGTATATTCACATTGTTGTGCAACCATCACCACCATTCATTCATCCCCAGAACTTTTTTATCTTCCCAAACTGAAATTTGGCCCCCGTGAAACACCAGCTGCCCCTACTCTCCCCCACCCGCAGCCCCTCCAACCACCATTCTACTTTCTATCTCTATGAATTTGACTACTCTAGGAACCTCATATAAGTACTATCCTACAATATTTGTCCCTTTGTGTCTGGCTTACTGTTTTCCACAGTGACCGCACCATTTCGTATTCCTGCCAGCAGTGCACAAGGGTTCCAATTTCTCCACATCCTCACCAACAGTTGTCTTCTGGTTTTCTGTTTTTTGATTTTCTTTCTTTCTTAATTTTTTTTTGTTTGTTTGTTCTATAATAGCCATCCTAATGGGTGTGAACTGGTCTCTCATTGTGGTTTTGGTTTCTTTAGCTTAACTTTTATGGGAAAGAAGAAGAAGAACGATTCCTCTACAGGATGTTAATAGTAAGTGGACTTAAATTTACGTGTTAGTGGCCAGTCTTCCTGCCTCAGGCACTTCACCTATGTCATCTGGGGCCTGTTGTACAAAGTGTTAAAATCCCTTCCCCACACTTAATCTCCCTTCCCCAAGGATGATCAGTGTTACTGGTTCATATGTAAAAAGTTCTTCTAAATAGTTAAATGCACGCAGATATGCACATACGAGAAGTATAATATAGTTGTGTTTTATCTTTTGTTAATTCATTTTTTAAATGGCAAGCACATTAAAATGCAGAACACCCAAGAGCTGCAGTGGAGAGACCTGGGCAATCCCAGCATAAGAGCATTGGGTGCTAGACGAGGGGGAGGAAGGAACGCAGAATTGGGAGCCATCCTTCATGTTTCCCTTTCTCCCACCTCTGTTAGCGAGACTTTTGGTTTTGTTTTTGCAAGACATCCTGGTGTCTGTTGTCAAGCATACACAAGACTTTCCAGGAAGGCCAAGGCCAAGGCCTGGCTGACTGGGCTGATAAAGATGCAGCGAGCCACTTTTTGATTTGGACAGTTTATTACTTACAGAAATAGTGAAAGAAGATTAGCCAAAGGTGCCAGCTCCCTGGGTCCTTGTCCCACGCTATAGAGGATGACACTGAAACAAATGGGGCCAGAGGAGCTAATTCTCGACTGGCAGTATAAAACCAGGCGGTTTGTGGTCTACAGCTCTGTCCTGAAGGGGGCTGCGTGGAAGTCTCATGCCTCATGAAAACCCAGGAGGTGATGAAAAATAGTCTCCTGAAAGCATCCTAGGGGACATAGAGGGGTGTTATAATAGGCTGAATTATGTCACCCCCAACCCAAATTCATACTGGAACTGTTGAGTTCCTAACCTCTAGTACCTCAGAAGGTGACTCTGCAGGTAGACAGTCCCTAACTAAGCGATGGTTTGATTTAAGATTTTTCAACTTTACAATGATGTGAGAGCGATATGCATTCACTAGAAACCATACTTCGAATTTTGGATTTTGAACATTTCCCATGGTAGTGATATGTGCTGTGATACTTTCTCTTGATGCTGGGAAGTGGCAGCAAGATGATTTCACCCAACTGTAGGCTAATGTAAGTGTTCTGCACACGTTTAAGGTAGGCTAAGCTAAGCTATGATATTCAGTAGGTTAGGTGCATTAAATGCTTTTCCATCTTACAATATTTTCAATTTATGATGGGCTTATCAGGATATAACCCCATTATGAGTCAAGGAGCATTTGTATATGGAGACAGGGCCTGTAGATCATATAGCCCTGACCGATGTGGCTCAGTTGGTTGGGTATTGTTCCACAAAGCGAAAGGTGGCCAGTTTGATTCCCAGCCAGGGCACATGCCTGGGTTATGGGCCAGGTCCCCAGTAGCGGGTGTGTGAGAGGCAACCACACATTGATGTTTCTCTCCCTCTCTTTCTCCCTCCCTTCCCCTCTCTCTGAAAATAAATAAATAAAATCTTAGAAGAAGAAGGAGGAGGAGGAGGAGGAGAAGATCATGTGGATGGGCCCTAATCCAGTCTGGTGTCTTTATGAGAAGAGGTGATTAGGACACACACATGCACAGAGGGAAGACAGTGTGCAGACACAGGAGAAGCTGGCCATCTACAAGCCAAGGAGAGAGGCCTGGAGCAGATCATTCCCTCTTCTGCCCTCTGAAGGAACCAGCCTTGCTGATACCTTGATACTGGACTTCCATCCTTTAGAACGGTGAGAAATTCAGTTTCTGTTGTTTAAGCCACCCAGTTTGTGGTACCTTGTTATGATAGCCGGAGCAAACTAACACAGTAGGTGAATGGAATGTGGCCTCAGAGCTGTCCCTCACAGGCCTGCATCTTCCCGTGTTCTGCTAAGACTGAGATTAGCAGCAGTTCAAAGCTTCCCCTCATGGCCCATGTGGACATGTGAAAGGTCATTAGGGTGCCAGGGTAGAGCCGTTCCTAGGGGAGCACCCATCTGCTTCATAGATAATGAGACATTGTGTGTTGCCTGTGATTTCCAAATACCTTAATGCGTAGACACACACACACACACACACACATTCACTTGGAAAGTTATGAAGTATGGTTTTAACTTTAAAAGTTTTATTTTAAAGATGGGATTATACTCTGCCCACCTTTTGAAAGACACTTTTTTCACCCGATGGGCAGTATCACAGGCTGTCTCACAGTGGCCACCTGCCCCCTGGATCACTGCTACAGTAGTGTACTCTTGAGGCCAACATTTCCACAGACCATCTCCTGAGTCCCCAACTTCCGAATGGTGACATTGGTGACTTGAGAGGTTGATCCAGTAAGGAAACCATTGGGTTTTTAACACCAGAGGTCACGGTGACTTAGATAGGACAGTGGCAATGAGGACGGAGAAAAGTAGATGAATTTGAGATGTAGAGAATGTATATAAAATCTCACCTCTATTTCTCTCCCGCTGCATTCCTTTTCCCTGATTCATAAGTGAAAAGTCCTTCCAAAGATTTAATGCACACAAATCTCCACATATAAAGTTGTTTCATCTTTTATTTGTTTAGAGAGTAGAGTCATACTATTCTATTAGTATATCGTACTATTATGTAATAATAACGCATATTATATGTACATACATATATAATGGTATATCATATTGTTTTTTTCAGGATCCTTCTTTTCACCTGATGATGTATGGGCAGCCTTACATATCAGAACCCACATATGTTGCACATTCTCTTTTTATCAGCTACATACTATTCCAAGTCAGTATAAAACATTATATTTTTTAACCATATCATCATTGGCAAACACGGAGGTTGAGCCCACTATTTTTTAATGTTACAATAAACACCCTTGGATGTACATTCTTGTTCTCTCTGGAGTTTCTGTAAGAATGATTTCTAGAGTGAAAGTATTGTCAAGAGGCATATACCCAACAGAAATGTGTTTCTATGTGCACTAAAAACATACAAGAATGTTCGTAGCAGCATCACTTGTGTAGCCCCAAACTGGAAGCAACCCAAATGCTCTTCATCACACAACAGAATAATCAAGTTCAGTCTAGCCATGCAATGGAATTTTATACAGCAACAAAAATGAATGTTGTGCTTCATAGAACAACATAGAGGAAGCTTAAAAATATAATATTCAGTGAAAGACATCAGACATAAAAGAATATATACTATATAATTCCATTCATGGGCTGCTCAAAAACAGGCAAATTCTGCTAGAAGTTAGGATAGTGGTTACCTTTGGGGGAATTTACTGGTGGAGAGAGGACACAGGGGGCTTCTGGATACTGATAATATTCTCTTTCTTAATCTACGCAATGGTTACATGGGAGTGTTCAGTGTCTGAGCCACACACGATTTGTGTACTTTTCTATAACCATGCTCTATTTCAGTGAAAGTTTCCCTGTGTTACTTTAAAGGCATGTGTGTTTAAAACAGTGATTGCAACTGCCAAATTGCCCTCCAAAATGGTTGCACCAATTTACACACTCACCAATAACACACATGTGTTCTTTCCCCACATCCTTGCCAACAGTGATGCTGGAAGGCTTTTTGATTTTTTGCCAATTTGATGGCATTTGCATTTTCCTAATCACCAGTAAGTTGAGTATCTTTCATGTTTATTGGCTATTTGCATGTCTTTTTCTATGAATTACTGTTTATACTTTTCCCCATTTTTCTATTGAACTGTTTGGTTCTTATTTATATATAACGGATATTAATTTTTTGTTGGATGTGTTGCAAACATATTCTTCTAGAGCACCTTTTGTCTTTTCACTTGTTTATGGCACTTCTCAGGCCTGCTGGGGCTAGGCAAGCAATGCAAATAGGTGATGCAGGTTTGGAGGGCTGTGGCCGGCCTGGGAGTGTGCATCCCTCTGCTGGGATCTGGCCAAGCGTTGCTGGTGGGAAGGTGGGAACCAGTGTGCTAGACCCCATTCTTCAGGGGATGCTGGGAATAAGGACTCTTGTGGGAAAACTTCCAATTTTATTACAATTTTAAAATGCTGGCAACTTGTAAAAAATTTAAGCAGTATAAGAGACAGCAAACACGTGGTTTTGGTCTGGGTGGTATCTGCAGGACACCAGTTTGCAACCTCTGGTTGGTACTGTATATCACTGCAGAGGAGGTTTATGTTGTCACGCCTGTCCATCTTCTCATGATTTTTGAATTCTGTGTCATTTTTTATCAGTTTAACACATTTTTAAAACTCTCTAAATCCTTCTCATTTAAGGATACAGAGAGAAGTGCTTTTTAAAAATTATTATTATTATTTTTTTTAGACAGCAGGGAAGGGAGGGAGAAAGAGAGGGAGAGAAACATCAATGTGCGGTTGTCTCTCGCGTGCCCCGCACTGGGGACCCGACCCGCAACCCAGGCATGTGCCCTGGCTGCAGGAATTGAACCAGCGACCCTTTGGTTTGCAGGCTGATGCTCAATCCACTGAGCTACACCAGCCAGGGACAGAGAGAAGCTTTTATTCAAGTCTCCTTAATGAGAAATAAAGGTGACTACTACATTATCAGACTCAGAGAGTAGAAGATGTCCTGACCTTGGGGATGTGGGTGGCTGGGCCCAGAGGTGGCTAAGACACCAGAATTAGAACTTCTTCCCATTTTCTCATTTAAGGCCAAGGACTCCCCACCAACACACATACATGGTGGGATTTCAAAGGAAGAGAATAAAGCATTTTATTCTATGATGAAACCGGAGGCCCCTGGGAGTGCTGAAGTTCATACTAAAGTGTAAATGACTTACTTCAAACTCCTTCCTGGGATCAAGCGTGCAAGTCAGAGCAGGAAGTGAGCAGTTGGGCACTGTAAGCCTGAAAGTACAAGAGAACAGAGGAGCTCATCTTGAGCCCCAGTCGTTTGTGTGAGGGAACTTCACAATTCCCAATGTGTCTGCCTTTCCCAGACCCTCTCTGCCTCACTGAACTCCCATTCTGGCTGGGGGTACTAGTATTGATCCAAGTAGAGTTAACAGGGAGTAAAACAAACACCCTCAGTCATCTGGGGTACTTTAATGGCCTTTGGTGGTATCATCTGGGCTTTCTCACTCATGTTAATGAGCAGCTTGCTTTGGCCAAGGTAGCACATCTGGAAACTGTTCTGGGGGTAGAAAACGATGTATCTGGCTGCATAGACAGCAGGACCCAACAAGGGACAAAATATGTCCGATGGGGCATGACTCATTCCTTTCCTGGCACTGGATGATTGAGATGCTGGGCTCACCCAGGACAGTTGGTGCTCATGGGCATGCATTTATTCCTAATAGCCATAACTGCATTTACTGAGCGCCTAGTGTGTGCTAGGGTCTGTGCTGAGCACTGTACACGCACCACCTGACCTCCTTTAATTCTCACTCAGCCTGCGAGGCAGGGCTGCTAGTCTAAGTGATGAAGTCCAGTGTGAACCAGGTAGCATGCATGAGCTGAGCTTCAGAATTCTACTTCCAGTCCAGGGCTTCTTACCCTCCCAACTCCAGGTCAGGCAGGGGCAGCCCTTCATTCCAGCTACCTCTCCAGCCCAGCCTTGAAATGCCCCTTGTCCCCGGTCTCAAACCTACAGGAGGTGTTTGGAAGCAGCCCTAGGTACTGACTGCACAGGCTCCAGGCTCACTGCCCCCCTGCCCCCTTCTGCTTTGCCTCAGTGGCCCTGCCTTCCTTTTGCCTTGCATGTTGATGTCACTCGCTTCCCATCTGTCCCCTGGTTGGAGACTAAGGTGTTCCAAGACACCGGCTAATAATGCAAGTGTGAACCAATAATGAAGGTGCTGGATGGGAAGAGTTTTAAAATGTGACTTTTCTAGGCGGCACACATTCATTAAAAGCAGCATAGACAATATAGATAGATTATTTTCTGATTCTAAAAGTGATGATATCCTTTGTTGGAGAAGTTAAAGATATAGAAAAGTATAAAGAAGAAGAAAAAACTCATCTTACAACCTGGAGATAATTATTGTCAACATTTTTAGATGGCTCCTGCCATTTGTCTTCATATATTTGTTCTATATACATATATATAAATTTTTAAATATATATAATTTTTAAGCAAAGTTGAGATAATTATAGCAATATATTTTAAAAACAGCTCTTAACACACAAATGTGAGCACTCCTGAAAGGGGTTCCATGAAGGCAAAGGCTTTCTGGGTAAGATGGGTGGAATCAAGGAAAGGGGGGTTGGGCTTACCTTTAGCTGGGGGGTTCTCTACCTCACCCAGGACCCGATTGCTTCTGGGCCTCTGAGTGGAGAGTGATGCCATTTGCTTGGGGTAAGGGTAAGGAAAGATCCTTCTGCCACCCTCCTCAAAGTCTCTCACCAGTCCTTGGGAGGGTGGGGAACCTCCCAGCAGCTTCTGCTGGGGCCAACAGAGGTCTCTAGTCACGTACCACCTGCATCCCATTGTAACCCTCTTCCCTGTGGTTTAATGTGCACTCATGGGTACACACACGTGTGTGTGTGTGAGTGTATAGGCCTCTGAGGGGGTTGTCTTGTGGAGGGAAAAGTGGACTGGCTTCTGGCTTCTCAACGCACTCCAACAGTGGGGGCAGGGCCCCCGTGGCCCAGGCACTTCCTGCCTCTTGAGAAATAAGCTGCCTTTCGGCTGTGACTGTGGTGCTGCTGACCCCCATTAACTGTTTTCCTAGAAGTGAAAATGTATTTGCTCTGAGTTCTGTTATCCCTTGTGACCCAGAGTTCATGGAAGCAACACGAAGAACCCAGGACTAGCCACCAAATGGAGCCATGCAAACCCACCCTCAAGGGGACATACGCTGGATGCTGGCTTTGTGAGTATGCCCCTGCCTCCCTCCTCCAACCACCTGACAAAGACAAAGCTCTAGAAATATAGGAAGGTTTGGTGCTTCCCTTGCAAGACCATCCATTTATTGGTGCCAGTGGAGGAAGCTTTGCTAAGCCCTAGAAGTTAGAACAAGAGGTGCCTGAGTTGGAGTCCCAGCTCTGACCCTAGCCATGCTACCTTGGGCAAGTTTCTTAGCCCCTTTGAGTTCAGTCTCCTGGCCAGTAAAATGGGTCCAACAGTACTTACTTCACAGAGATGCTCTGCAGATTTGAGGCTTTAAATTACGTGCATTTACCACAGTACCCAAAACATAACAGTTGCTCAATGAATGATCATTGTTATTATGTCTTAAATTTACTCCTCATAAGTTTTAGCAACAAATATTACCACCCTATTGTATGAAGGGGGCAGCATAGACTCAGAAAGTTTAAACAGTGTTTCAGTTATGTATTACTGTGTACCAATCATCCCAAACCTTACTGGTTTATAACAACGCTGAGTGATAATGAATGAATGATAATTTCTTGTGATTCTGTGGATTAATTGGGTCATTTTGAGGCTCCAGGTTGTATCAGATTGTATCTCTCCTGTAGATACAGTCATCTGCCAGCTAGGTTGTGCTGAAAGATCAAAGAAGGCCTCTCACATTCCTGGTGTCCTGGTGCTGGCTGTTGGCTTAGCCGCCTAAGTTCTCTTTTTCATGATTTTTTTTTTTTTTTGCCAGGCTAGCTTGGGCTTTCGCAAAGCATAGCAGTTGGGTTCCAGGAGGAAGCATTCCAAGAGTAAAAGCCTAGGCATGCAAGCACTCTTCAAGCTTCTGCTTGACATCACGCTTATTAATGTTATATTGGTCAAAAAAAGTCACATGGCCAAACCCAGAGTCAATGTGAGAGGGGACTACATGAAGGCACATACTGGGAAGCATGGCTCTTGGGGCGCTGCCCATATAACAGTCTACCAAAAAAGGCTTACCTAGGATCCCACAGATATTGAATGGCATACGCAGGATTTGGACCCAGTACGTCTGGCTCCAAAATTCATGCTTTTCCCTCAAGGCATGGCTGAGGGTAGCTCAGGCTGGCATTTGTGGCCCCACTACCAGGGTCTGATGGTGAGGTGATTTTCCATCTTGTCTCCAGCCCACCCCCACCCCTAGCACTCCATGATGCCCTTAAACCTCTCCTGCTCAGCTGACAACAGGGAGAAAAGTACCCTTCTTCTGCTGGGCCCCTCTGTCCTTCTCTCATCCATGTCGACTACAGAAAGCTATTCCTGTTTCCTCCAGAGCCCCATCCAGGATGGTGGTGCTCCTATCATTTCTGGCTTCTCTGACCACAGCAGCATCCTGGCTAACCTCAGGGCACACACACCTCTCTAGACCTCGGCTCTATTTTCAGGGTTACACTTATGAAGAAAGGAGGATTATGGGAACAAAGACAGTATCATGGAGAGAAACTGTCTTTAAACACACACAGACACAATGTGCTATTTTATAGCACATTGTCATTATTCAGTGGAGGTCCAGTCTGCCCACTGGCTGGCCATCCCCTTAGATAGGTCCCCTACCCTGATACCTGTCTACGCTCTGCCAGATGCTAATTTGAGCTGGTCCCTTGGTGATGACCATGGGAACCCAGCCCCTCTGGCTTCTGCCTGCCTCATGATTGAGTCAGAACCTGGTCAATTCCACGCACTGGTCAGATCCCAAGGCTTGGCACCTAGGTATAGAATGCCCTTCTCGTGGTTCTTCCCTGTGCCTAGTTTGTGTTGGTTGTGATCATCACTCACTTTCGTATGGCCGGACTCTCACCCTCCCCTCTTGTTAAGGCTCCAAGAGGGTAAGCCATTTGTTCAACACCTTATCATAAGCTGACAGCAAAGCTGGGGCCTTGAACCTGGGGCATCATTTCCAGCCATTATTCTTGCAGGAGCCCCAGTGCACCCAGCCTGCATTTTGGGGGCCTGAACAAGGCCCACAGATGTTCTGCCTCAGTATACAGTGAAGGCTAACTAAAAACAAAGCATTTGGAGGAAGAAGAAATGTTTTCTGGATGCTGCATTGACGACATTGCGGAGGCACGTGCAAGTGTGTAGGAGGCCTCACACTTCTGTACAAAGAAAGGTCATGGTCAACAAGAGAGCCTTTGATGGAAAAGAGTCTGAGATGGAGCCTAGGAATGTTATCATGCAGCTGCCTGGGATGAATATGGGACCTGCTGTCAGACCAGGCCAATTCTCCTGATATAAGATCAACAGGCCGAGGTCCTGGGATATGGAGCTCTCAGAAAGTGAACTGAGATGCAGGAGGTATCTAGGAATTGGTGGTGTCCTATGTATCTCCCTGAGGGAAGCCAGGGAAAATCTGGCAACTGAGCTGTAATGGCCAGGGCTCTTGGCTCTGAGCAACAGGAAGCAATTCTGGTCTATTTAAGCTGAAAAGGACTTTATCAAAAGGATCTTGGGGAGTTCACAAAATAACCAGGAGGGCTGGAGAGCCGGGTTTGGAAAGCAGGCCAAAGAAAGGAGGCTGCACAACAGAGAGGACCATAGCCAAAGTCAGGCCAACCCAGTGACAACTCCACTGCCAAGTCCGGGATGCCCAGGCTTGTGCTGCCACCTCCATGGTGACTGCCATCCTCCACCAGAAGGGACCACTGCGCTTCCTGCATCCCTGTATCCCCAACTTCTGACTCTGAGTCCTTGATGGAGGCATCTGATTGGTGGAGCCTAAGTCAGGAGCCCACACTAACTGCAATGGCAGCTGGAAAAGTGCCTATCTGGAGTTTTCAGCTTCTCTAATGGGAGGCAACCAGGAATATGGAGAATTTGTCAAACATGGTAGTGGGAGTTAGATGCAGGTCAGCCATCTACCTGCCTCTCCTGGGAAAATGTAAAGCAGCTGTCCCCAGTGAGTACTAGAGAATTGTATGTCTCCAGGGACAGCCTGAGCTTATCTTCCCTTCCTCTAGATGGTGATTGAAATGTGTGTGTATGTGTGTGTCTGTGTGTGTTTAAAGACAGGAACATGTTGCATAACGTGAGGTCAGGAACCCTGGGTTCGATCCTGAGTCCTCTCTGCCTGTCTACCTTAGACAAGCTATTCTCTGCCTTGGGTCCTTAGCTCCACTCGCTGTCTGGCCTTTGAGCATGCAGAAGCTGGTGGTAGATTCTGCTGACGTCTGGGCCCTTGGTGAAAAGATTCCCTGAGACTGCCAAAGCCCCAAGTGGAATGGGGCCATCAGTTCCATGTGGTGGATGAGAGTGCAGGTTTTGGAGTCGGGGTGATGGGAGTTTACCAGCCATGTGACTTTGCATACGTTCCTTGACTTCTCTGAATCTTAGTTTACTTATTTGCCAAATGGAGATAAGCTGGTAGGAATTCAGCCTCCATTTCAAATTGACCCTATGGTGCTTCCAAGTTCCGCAGTGACTGCAAGGCTATAAACTATAGTTCCCGGACGCCTTTGCAGCTAGGGCTGTGGATGAGAATTAGATCTCACAAATTCAATGAATGTGTGTGAGGTTAGGAAGGCAGTGGTGAGGCAGACTACGTGCCTGCTACTCTGGTCGTTGCCACTAGAGACATTCTGTGTGTGTGTGTGTGTGTGTGTGTGTGTGTGTGTGTACATTCTACTGTTTGATAAGTCTCCAGCTTTATGGGTATTGATAAGTGTTGTGGTGGCAGTGGTTTCCTGACCCCTGTATGTCAACTTGTGTATAGTAAGTCCTCACTTAACATCATTGGTAGGTTCTGTTACTTTAAGCAAAACAACGTATGAGACCCAAGTGGCTAATTGATATAAACAAGAGGTATGTTCCTTTGACATCTCATCAACGTTATAACAAAATGACATTGAACAAAACCATGTTATTTGAGGTCCTGCTGTACTTTTGAAATCAACATCTCTGTGGGTGGCCCCCTACCTCCCCATCTTCCTGATGGTGGCAGAGATGGCAGCAATCTTGGTGGCCCAGCTCAGTGGTGTTACAGGGGTCTAGAGCCTGCTCCTCAGGCCCTTCCAATGATTTTGTAAGCACCTAATTTCCTGTGCTAAATCTCTTTTTGCTTAAAATAGCTGGAGAGATTTTCTGTTTCCTGCAACTTAACCCTAACTACCATAGGGGTAACACCCATTCCTCACACACTTGTTGGAATGAGGTGAGATAGTGGATGCTATATAGCTTTGCAAACTGTAAAGCCCTTTATGTTAGCCCTCCATTTTGTCAGGGGAGATTATATGGATGGAAACCTGTGTGATGTGCCATACAAAGTTCACACGCTCACACTCAGTTCTGTTATATAGAGCTGCTGGGACAGAAGACAACATGAAAGAATTCAGGTAATTTGGGTGAGTCATCTGCTTTCAGAGGCCGAAAGGGTTCTCCTATGTATTTGGGGGAAATCCACCACTCTGTCCACCATTAGAGCAACTACAGTCCCCACAAGTGTGCCTCAGGCATCTGGGAAAGGTGTCAGGCTTCCGGGTGTGAGCCAGAAGGTCAGCTACCACAGAATTCTACCCCTGCCGGTGCCTGAGGTCCCCCCTTAACAACGCTAGTTGGTTTGGGAGCCCACTTCAATTGGCTTCAATTGAATGTATTCTTTGTATTATAAAACCTTTTCCTCCCCTGCCATGAGGTTTGAAGGATCTCCCTTTCTGTGTTGAATAATATTCTCATGGCCATGGCATTGGCCCATTCTTGCTTGTAAGAGTTTCCAGAGGAAAGACTGGAGAGAGTATAAATTCTTCAGGGTTGTTTGGGATGAAGTTCCAAACACCAGGGGCCTAAAAGTTGGGATTGGGGAGACAAAGCAACTCCAGCACAAGGGTGCTGGTTGCTGAGGGAGGAGAGGAACACAGAATTGGAGAAGAGCACACAAAAGTAAAGGGGGGTCTTGTGGAGACCCCCACTCTGTTCAGCGAAGGAGTTGCTTTTCTACCCTTATAGATTTAAACCCCTAATCCTCCTGCTGTCCGTCATCCTATGTCCTGCCATGAAATGGGGACCTTCCGGAGTGAGGGGCCAGGCAGGTGGCCCTGGGGGCTATGAGATGGGTGGAAGCTGGGCTGGGGTTGGCTGCCAGAACAATGCAGGCTCCACTCCAGCCCATCAGGGGGCTTGAGGCTGAGTGGGCGAGATAAACTGTTTCAGTGGTTTTCAGGCGCCCTAATCAATTGTGAGGCAAGGCGAAGCCTCCAGGGACCGATAAAGTCAGCTCTGCGCTCCAAGCCCACTTGGAGCCAACGTTTGTGTGGTTTGAACTTTTGTGTGGTTTGGACAAGTTCTCCAGACTTGGAGAACCGCTGGGGTGGTTTACTCTTTCCAAACTGCAGTACAGAGAGGCAAACGGCCCTGGACCCCACAAGCCACCCCTGAAATGAGATAGGTGGCTTGTTCTCTCTCTCTTGACACGCTCCTACAGGCTTGGGGAAGGGAGACTGGGCGTGCCCAGACCATACCCCAGGTTCTCGCCAGTGGCATGGGTGTAGCCGGTTATAGAAACGCCCCCACGCTCAAGGCAGGCGAGACCTTCGCGTCGGGGAGTAGAGCTGCTGCAGGTTTGATTTTCTGCTCCTGCTTCCAAACTAGAAAACCCAATGCCCACTTTCGGATTCTACCTTCAGCCACGGACGCCTCCGGAACGCGCAGTCACCCCCGCTCAGAGGAAGCCCGGGACGCTGGGGACACCGCCTGGAGCCTCCGTGCATAGCACCGAGGCGTTTTCACCTTCCAGTTTGAGGCTTTTCGTTTAACCTCTAAGATGCCAGAAGATCGGAACGCTCGCGGGCAGGCCTTTGGCGAGGCTGCGCGCCCCAGGTACGAGTGCCGTCGACAGGTACCCCATGTGTGTTGTGCTTGCGTGCGGGAGAGCAAGGCTGCCCCTCGAGGCGGACTGACGCTGGGCCAGCAGGGACCCATCTGACAGTGCTCTGTCCCCCGGGAAGCCTGTGCCAACCTGCGGAGCCACAGCAAAATAGAACCAGCAACATGTGCTGTTTGGGAGGAAAACTCGGGCGCCTGGCATATCTCAGTAATGCTCGCACTCTCCAGGGACCTTCCTGCCTCCACAGAAGGTGGGAATCGAGAGAGAGGAGAGCATAGAGAGAAAGAAAGGGAAGTGGGAAGAAATTGGTCGCGGAGGCGGCTATTTTTATTCTCTGCTACAGCTGCGTGCATTTCTCTGACCAACTAGGCAGCAAAAAATTAGACTGGCTCCCGCTGAAAACAGGTCCTAATCTTGGCGGGTGGGACAAAGCGGATCCGGGAGAGAGAGGTACTCAGGAAGTGGGTGAAGAGGGGAAAATCCCTGAGGATCCAGCAAACCAGTCTCCAGAAGCCCTGGAGGCACAGAACAACCCTTCTTCCCTACCCTCCTCAGATGCTTTCTTCTTAACCTTGGCTCTCAGAGGTGAGACATCCTTTCCCTTCTATGTGACAGCTTGGGCATGACCCAGTCAAGATTGGGGATTTGCTCATCAGTGTTCTACCACAGAGGAGGCCTTATCCCTTCCAGTAGGGGACAAGATCTGCTGGGTGATGACAGATACCATGGTCACCCCAACACCTGGGGAAATGTGGCAAGTGTTCTAAACAGGAAATCAAGATTGGGGGTGAGGGCCCTAGAGTTAGTCTTTGTAGGCCATGATTGTTTAATTCAGTAGTTCCCAAAGTGTGGTCCAGGGATCCCTGCGAGTTCCTGAAACCTTTTCAGATTGTCTTTTATAACTGCAAAGCTCCAAGAGGCTGGATTTTCTTCATGTACTTCAACCAAAACAACATATCACAGCAGATTGGATGCCAAAGCAGCTATCTTATATTCAACCCGAAATTAAAGAAGTTTGCAAAAATGTAAAAGCAATGTCACTTTTCTCCTTAATGTTTTTGTTTCAGAAAATGTGTTTTTTTTTAAATCACATGGTGCTATTGTTGTTAATATATATATTACTTCTCTACTGTTGCGTGAGAATTACCCCAAAACTTACTGGCTGAAAACAACAAATATTTATTGTCCCCCAGTTTTTGTGGGTCAGGAATCCGGGAGAAGCTAATTCAGCTGGCCGGTTCTGGCTCAGGGTCTCTCATGAGGCTGTAATCAAGATGTGGTCTAGGGCTAGTTATCTTAGAGCTCACTCACGTGGCTATTGGCAGGCTTCAGTTTTGTGCCATGGAGGCTCGCTTCCCCCACAGGGAATGAAAGAGAGCACCAAAGACAGAAGCCACAATCATTTTTCAATCTAATTTTGAAAGTGATCAGCCCTTCACTTCTGTCTATGAGAGATGAGTCACTAAGTCCAGCCCACGTTCAAGGGGAGGGGATTACTCAAGGGTGTATATGACAGTTGGTGGGGATTATTGGGCACCACCTTTAGAGGCTGTCTACCACACATGTAGTAAGCTCATCACTGTTATTTTCATTAATAAATACTTGAAACTTTTTTCCAGCCCTGGCTGGTGTGGCTCAGTGGATTGAGTGCTGGCCTGAGAACCAAAGGGTTGCCAGTTTGATTCCCAGTCAGGGCACCTGCCTGGGTTGTGGGCCAGGTCCCCAGTAGGGGGTGCATGAGAGGCAACCACACATTGATGTTTCTCTCCCTCTCTTTCTCCCTCCCTTCACCTCTGTCTAAAAATAAAATAAAAATCTTAAAAAAAACTTTTTTCAGTTTTCATTTCTAATGTGAGAAATATTGATAGATATAGCTGATATAAACAAAAGCTTTGTGGAGTCCCCAGTAATAAAAATGTAAAGGGGTTCTGAGACCTAAAGATTTGAGAACTGCTGATTTAGGTATTGAGATATCTACAGGAGAAGTGCCTTGGTAACATGTGTCAGAGAGTCCCCCCACCCATCCATCCACCCACCTACCTATTCATCCAGCCATCCATCTGTCTGTCCATCCATACATCCATCTTTTTGTTCCTTCCCCCCATCCATCCATTCATTCTTCCATCCATCCATCCTTGCTTCCATTTACTCACTTACCTATCCACCCATACATCCAATCAATGTGTTCCAACCACTAGGCTAGGGCTGGTGATTCAACAGTGACTGCTCTATTGGGCTTATAACATTAACAAATGACACAATTAACAAGTAAAAGATGAATTAAAAAATAACTTCACATTGTGTTAATTTGGACCCCTAAAGCCGGGTGCCCAGGGAAGCAGGTACTCTCAAATTGGCACCATTTGGGGGGCAACATCATATATAGGGCAGGGGGTGGGCCCAGGCTGTGGAGTCCAGAGAGCAGGGTCCAGTGTTCCAGCTGTGGTCAGATGGGCATGTAGCCCTGGTTTGTATCTCGGGTTTTTTGTGCCTAGTTAAGTGGTGACTGTGGGACTCAGGGTGAGACCCTCGAGTGGAAGATGCGAACCATGTAGGCAGAGTTCCAATTTCTTGGTTCAATAAAAGGTCTCCTTTTGAAGCTGACCTTACATGTTCTGGCATTTATTTTGACCCTGGAGACCACATTGTGGCTTGCAGTATCCCCTGTGAATCCCTGTGCCAGAGAGCCTATCATTTGAGACTCCCTGTGAAACATGCTAAGATTCATGGGAAGTGCCTCAACCTACCACCCCCTTATGTGTGCAGATTGGGTTCTTTTATCATCTGGTCACTGGCACCTTGGAAGTTTGAACTGGCAACCCTCTGATGAGAAGAGGTAGGGTAAGTCTGGGACAGAGAGAGGCAGCAAACCCAGGCTGGAGACATAGAAGGCTGAACGCTGGGATAAGAAGATCAAGTGTGGGTGGCTGGATGGAAGGAGCACATTAGAGATGAGTAGTTATCTTCCCTACTTCAAAGCCTGGCCTCGTCAGCCTTGCTCTGAGGGTCAGCTAATGCAGGAGCCCTCCGGCCCCTCTTCCAGCCCCTCTTCCAGCCCCTGAAAGCCACCAAGCATTTTAAAGAGAAAATGTAGTCCTCCACTCAGTGGTTTAATGGTGTGAATTGTGCTGCAGAAGGGCAAGAGGCCCTCAGGGAGCACAGCAGCTTGAATGGGTTATAGCAGATTTTGGTGATTGGGCCCTGGCCCAGTGGGTTCCAGAAAGGCCAGTCCAGGCCTCTTTGGAATGACATATATGTGAAAAATGCTTTTTGGGGGAAGGAGGGATGTTACTTAAAATGTGGTCTCTCTGGCCCTGCACAATTCTACTTCCAGAGTAGTCCTCTCCCTGAGGGTCCATTGGTGGCTTTGGGCCTCAGGTATGAATGTGGGCAGTATCTTAGCAAAATGCTAAAATGATGTGAATGTTTGTGTGTAAGTTCAACCCCTATATGGCTTTTGGGTCCTTTTTAGGAGAGAATGGGATGTTGCCTTTGGTTCCAGGCTCCTTGTGAATTAAATTCACAAACTAATACTAAGCAGCTCAATTGCCCATGACATCAGTGGATCTCAAAGCATGGCTGGACCAGCAGTATCAGCATCATGTAGAATTTGTTAGAAATGCAAATTGTCAGGAATCACCCCAGATATGCTAAGTTGGAATCTTTGTGGGTGGGGCCTGGCCTGGGAATCTGTTTTTAACAAGCTCTCCAGGCGATTCTGATGCCCTTTCAAGTTCAATTTTGAGAGGCACTGTTTTATGAAGTTTAGTATCCTTATTTAATACATGAAGCGCTCTGGCTGGTGTGGCTCAGTGGATTGAGAGCCGGCCTGTGAATCAAAGTATCACTGGTTCGATTCCAAGTCAGAGTACATGTCTTGGTTGTAGACTCGGTCCCCAGTAGGGGGTGTGCGAGAGGCAACCACACATTGATGTTTCCTTCCCTCTCTTTCTCCCTCCCTTCCTCTTTGTCTAAAAATAAAATAAATTTTAAAAAATGCATGAAGAAAATGAAGTTCAGAAGGGAGAAAGGCTAAGTAACTCTTCAAGGACCATGTGGCCAACAAGCGGGGTGCCAGGACTCAAACCCAGGTCTTTCATTAGAGAAACTATGTTTTTTCTATTGTCTCTTCCACTCCCTCCATCTGCACCCTCACCCTTCCATCTTCTCTCAGTCCCAATCTTCTGTACTGGAGGTTCTCAACTTGGCTGCACAGTGACATCACCTAGGGAGATTTAAAAAATAATATCACTATTAGGGCTCCACCCTGGGAAACTGAATCTTCCGGGTTGTGACTTCAGCATCTGTACCTTTTATTCCTTAGTCTCAGGCAGCCCTACCCAGATTCCTCTGCTATTCAAAATGTTTCTGATGAATGTATTTGCACTAAGGTGTTAGTAACTGAATGTGTTACCTTTCTCAGGGTAACTGCATTTGAAAAAGGAACCAAGGGCATAAAATAATGAATTGCATAAGCATCCTAGCAAGTGGGAGAGACCAGCTTTTGATCTTTTTCTCCCACTTGCAGTAGATTTATTGCTCTCACACATCCCACTAGGAATTTACCCAGCAGTCCCGGCTGAGATTTCCTAATATACAGTGTCTTTTGGAGGGAGTTTTTGGGCTAGAAAAACTTGAATGAATCATTTTTGAATGCTCTTAAGCCATCAACCTTGTCCATAGAGGGCTGAGTTTCCCAAACCAGAAAAACCAAAAGATTTAATTTTTTTTTCCTAAGCATTCAAGAATGAATGTTAAGGATCTTTTTCCCCGTCAGGACTTTCCCAATGCCCATCCAAAGATACTGGAACACAGAAATCGAGGTAGTAGCTAAGCCATAAGTTAGATAAGAGTCATTACCCAGAGCCTGATTCAGTCAAATTGTGTGAGACCCATAGCATGGCTAGTTTCTAGGACATGACAAGATTTAGATGTTGACCTAGGCTGCATGCCTTTTAAAAAAAAAATTGTCATAAACCTTTGATTTTTAAAAGTAAAGAAAAATAAAAGCCCATGCTAAAAATGATTTTCTTAATGGCAGCGATGTCTGTAACCTGCTTCCTGCACCTGGTGGGGGACACAGTGAGGAGGTCTCCACCCTTCAGGAAACAGCCCACTTGTCAGCAGCTGGGCTCCCAGGAACAAAGGCCTAGGTTCATTACCACTGTATCGACCCTGACACGTTCCACCAGGGCCACCTCCCCCGGAGTTCCTCAATTCACACCCCAAATGAAATGTAATTGGACCTGGACACCTTTGAAGTCCCTGAGCAGATTGCCAGCATTTTGAAATGTCCTTGATTTGCATAGTGCATAGTGCGGACCTGGTTGGAGGTGACTTTTTCCTTCTCCTCATACCACAGTTTTAAAGATAGAATTATTTAAAATGACATTACCCAGCCAGGAAGAGTTACCATGGAAGAAAGAAAAATCTTCAGAGCCAAAAAAAGAAAAGGCAAAATAAACCCGAGGGTTCGATTAATCTCTAATTTGCCCTTTTGCCTCAGTTTTTGTTTTGCAAGGACCACATACAAGGCCATTGTTTCCTCTCAAATTTCTCCTCAGATCCCCAATTTGGGGGATGACAAGGATCCTGGAGATTTGGCTAGGAGGTTCTGAAGGCCCGCAGACCATTATCAGGCCTGAAACAAGTAAACAAGCCCCACTGCAGGCCGGTGAGTTGGTGAGGGAGGCCAGGTGTTGATTGGGGATCATCTATCTTCTTTCCCAGCTGAGCCGGGCTGCTCTGCCGAAATCACGCACAGCCTCAGAAATCAGCATGCCTGTGTGCACTGTGGGCCTAAAGCTTGATGATTTCCTGCAGCCCACAGAGGAGCCTGCCTGGTGGGGTCATGCCTGTGGCCTACGCGGGCATTTACCAAGCCCATGAGGCGCCAGCCAGCTTGGCGGTCTGCTTTGCCCTGGGCAGGAGCCTGCCTCTAGTCTGCTGCCACTCCCCAGCTCATCTGCTTCTGTGAGCTTCCTCAGGGATAGCCATCCTCTGAAGCAAATGATCCACTTTCTGCTAGAGCGGCCCAATCGAGTAGAACTTTCTGCAAGGATGGAAATGTTCTATATCTGTGCCGTCCAATAGGGCAGCCACTAGCCACACGTGCACTTAAGACATGGCCAGGGTGACTAAGGAAGTGAAGTTTAAATGTTACTTAAACGTATTTAATTTAAATAGCCATATGTGGCTAGTGGCTACCCTATTGATCAGCACAGGGATAGATGATCAAATAAAAACCAAGAGTGGATGCCCCAGTATGGGGGGTATATTGTATTGACTATTGATTCCCCAAAACGACCATCAGAAAAACTTCTCAATCAACCGAAGCTTAGTTCATTAGACCTGTTTCAGTAAGGTAGAGTGCCTCATGACAGAATGCTAGTAATGTTTCCAAGCAGTGACATTAGGGAATCGTATTTATAGCATTTTAAAACCTGGACTGGGCAATGTCGAAGTTGGGCCTTTCAAGGCAAGAAACCGACTGGAATTGGGGAGAGTTTATGACAAAATAGTTTTGGATTGGTGAGCACAGCAAGGCAAAAAGGTCTTGTAGTAAGTCTTGATGAGCTAGCTGTTGGTCTCGATAACAAGCTATTTTAGTTGGTTCAGTCTTATCTTCTAGGGGGAGGTATTTCTTAGAGCAAAGAGCTCAGTTATTTCTGCTTGTTCTAAGTATTATTTAAACACAGGGACATGAAAGTATGCCTGGTCTTGGTATTGTTTGATAGGAACAGGTAATAACAAATCACCCCAAACCTTGGTGATTAAAACAATAAACATTTATTATCCCACAGTTTCCAAGGGTCGCAAATATGGGAGCAGCTGAGCTAGGTGGTCCTGACTTGGGGTCTCTCATGAGGTTGCAACTAGGATATTGGCTGCGCTTACCAACTGTCATCTGAAGGTTTTACCAGGGCTGGTGGACCCACTTTCAAGGTGCCTCACTTGAGTGGCTGGTGAAATGGTGGCTATTGGCAGGAGGGCTCTGCTCCTCGCCATGTGGACCCCTCCAATGGGGCTGCTTGAGAATCCTCATGGCATGATAGCTGACTTCTCTCAGAGAGAGTGACTCAAAAGAGAGCCAGGTAGAACCCACAATGTCTTTTATGACCTAACCTCAGAAACCCACTTCATCATTTCCAAGATATCTTATTGGTTATACAGGTCAGCTTATTCAGTGTGGGAGGCAACCATGCTAGGAAGTGAACACAGAGGGTGGGGCGGAGAATCACAGGGAGAAGGAATTATGTGGTTTCAGTTCTCAATAGTATAAGTGGGACGCAGAGGTTCCTGGTTTCGGAGCTGAGACATAACCGTGGCAGGTCTGTATAAGTCAGGGAAGGGGAACCCACCGGCTGACCCAGCCATCTACCCACCTTCTTATGGCACATTGTTCCAGTTACTGTCACTACATAATAAATCACTTCAAAATATAATGCCTTCAAGCAACCATTTTATTATGCTCACAGACTATGGGTCAGGAAATTGGACAGAGGATGGCTTGTCTGTGCTCCACAATGCCTGGGGCCTCAGCTGAAAAGACTCAGTGTCCAATGATGATAGTTGGGGGCTGGCATCATCTGCAGGTTTAATCATTGACATGTCTGGTGCCTGGGCTAAGAGGGCTCAGAGACTTGGACAGTGGACTAGAGTACCTACATGTGGCCCCTCTATATAGCTTAGCCTTCCTCACAGCATGGTGGCCTTGGCATAGTGGGACTTCTTAAGTGATAGCTCAGGGCTTCAGATGTGATTGTTCCAGCAAAGAAAGCAGAAGTTGCAGGGACTTCTACTGTACTTTATGGATTGAAGCAATCACAAGCTTGCCTGGATTTAAGAGAAGGGGCACAGACCCAGTCTCTCAATGGGGAGTGTGAAAGTCACATTGTGAAAGAGCACGTGAGGTGGATGATATTGTTACAGCCATTCTTGGGAAACACCGTCTGCTACATACACTGGTTTTCCAAGGCTTTGTCCTTGATGAGTGAAAACAGTGGGGACTGGGGGCATTTTGACCCAGGGCACCACACATAGGCATTTTTGTTAGAGCTTGTTCCTTCCTGATCATAGGCCGCTGGTCCAAGTCAGAGCTGAATGGGGCACATGAGGAAGAAGAGATGAACCCAGGAGTGGGGATCTTCACATGGGCCCATAGGACAATGTCCCAGAGGGTATGGCCAGAGAGAGCTCTACCACTTGCTGACTGTGTGATCTTGGGCAAGTGGCTTAACATTTTTGTGCCTTATCTCAAAATGGGAATGGTAATTCCTGCCTTGGGATCATAGTGGCAAGCAGTTTAGGTAAGGTGTGCAGGCTTGTGGCAGGGTGCCTGGCACATAGTGGATATTCAACAGATGGGAACTACTATAATGATATCATATTAGCATCCCCACCCCTTATCCAATGGAGATCAATAATCTGTGGCACGGTATTAGTTATACAGTCAATTGTCCCTCCCTATCTGCAGGGCATTGGTTCCAGGACCCCTACAGATACCAAAATCACATATGCTCAAGTTCCTTACTCAAAATGGTGTAGTATTTGCAAATAACATATATTTGCATATAGGCTACAGTAGGGTATGCCTACACATCATTTTATTTGCATGGATTCAGCATAGTGCTTGGCGCATGGCAAATTCAAGTTTTGCTTTTTGGGACTTTCTGGGTTTTTTAAAAAATATTTTCAATCTACAGTTGATTGAACTTGTGGGTGTGAAACCCACTGGTACAGAGAGCCAACTGTAGTTGCTGGTTAACGAATCACCCCGAACTTTGTCGCTTAAAATAACAAAAGTCATTTTTTTTTCCGCTTTCCTGGTTTCTCTGGCACAGAAACCCAGAGCTTGCCTGGGCAGTTATGACTCAGCATCTCTCAAGAGGTTGCTGTCAGATATCGGCCAAGGCTACAGTCATCTGAAGGCTCAGCTGGGGCTGGAGGACCCTCTTCCAAGGTGGTTCACTCACATGGTTAGCAAGTTGGTGCTGGCTGCTTGGCTGGGGCCTCAGTTCTCTTCACGTTGGCTTCCACAGGGCTGCTTGAGTGTCTTCATGGCATGGTGGCTGGCATCCCCTCAAGCAGATTTCTCTAGGAGGGCAGAATCTGGCTGTCTTGGTCCTTACTCTATTCCCAGAGCCCAGCCTAATGCCTGGCTCAGAACATTTTGGGAGGGTTTGAAAGACTGAGAGCTGCCTTAAATAGTTTGTCTGAGTTCCTTTACATTCTTCTGCAAGGTCTGTCATGTCTCTGCATAGTTAACAAGTGGTCTCAAGGTTTTAAGGAGGATTTCCAAGGTTGTGGGAAAGGAAAAATCAGGGAGAGATAGCTACCAAGGCTCAAGGCCAACGGCCCCTCCTTACTGGAACTTCACTGTCCAGAGCTCGACCTTGGGCTTCTGAGTACTTTCTAAGGTAGTTCACATTCACAGAAACCGAAATAACTGTCCTAAAAGGCCCCGAGCTGTGCAGTCCCTGAGAGAGGGAAGAAAGTGAATGGGAGGGATCTCATATCCTGCTGAGGGTAGCCCAGGGGCCCAGTGTTTCAGCTGGGCCAAAAAGGGCAGGTCAAAGTTGCTGTTCTGGTTAATTAGCTGATACAAAGGCCCTGAGGTGGGAAGGTGTGGAGCAGGTTCTGGGGCCCCTAAGCAGGAGGGCTGGGCTGTGAAGGCAGGTCCAGATGAAGCTGGAACACAGGGATAAAGCTAAATCACAGAGCAGTGGTGTAACTGAGGCAGCCACGAGGAGGAAGAGCAGGCTAAGGTGGAGAAAATGAAGCAGGGTGACAGCCAAGGTCTCGGTAAAAGTCATGAGGGTCTGAATCAAGCCCACAGTCCTGAGAACAGGGTGGAAGGAAAGAAGAGAGGCAAGTTTCGGCAATATTTAAATATAAACTGGACTGGATTAGATGACCAATTTACAGGGGAGGAAGTGGGGGTGGTGGAGGAGGGTTTTCCCTCTGAATGTTCAGAGGCAGCAGTGCTTTAAGGAGGCGTAAGGTGTTTACTCAGTGTCCTGGGACCAGCAAGAGACCCAGAAAGCCTGGGGCCTGGTAGAGTTTGGGCCATGATGTCATTCACACAGGGGGTCTGGCTGCAGCCTGTCTGGGGTTAGGCCCCCACTGCTGCTTGCCTCCCAGGGGACTTACTCTGCTGAGAAACATGCAGTAATGACCGTCTAGATTTGCAGGTTACCAAGCACTTGCACATATGTGTTTGCCTCATTTAACTGTCCCAGTGGGAATTGTTCTTCCTATTCTACAGATGAAGCAACCGAGGCTTCAAAGCTCAGAGAGGCGTGGCATCTTTTTTAAAGTCAAAGAGGTGGCAGAGGCAGGCCTAGAGCTCAGTTGTCCTAACATATTTCCCTGCTTTCTCCTCCCACAGCTCCCTTAACAGCCACTTATATCGAATTAAGTTACAGAGTTCTTCCAGGGCATCTGTGAAGCAGGTAGGTGTGGCAGGTTTGGGTTGGGGCTATAAGTGTGTCTTGTTTGGGGTCTGGGGGATCCTAATAGGAGTGTTAATAGTGTGGGTATGTGGTGGGGTGGGAGTAGCAGGGGCAAGGGCAGAGAGATTAGAGCCATCAATCAGAAAGGGGGGGCACCTGAAAGCAGGCTAATGTGGTTGGGCCTAGTTCAGAAAACCCATCAGAATGACAATGACCTTGGGCAAGGGCCCATCAAGATAGGTGTCAAGTTCACAGAGATCTTGATAACAGGGCTCTTTCCTTTCTCCCTCTTCTGGTGCCATGTATTCAGGAACTTGACACCCCCTTCCCTCATTTTGTCTTGTTTATTGTCCCCTCGCCACCCTGCACCTAGCCATGTCCCTCTTTGCTGGTCCCCTCTTCCTGAAATGGGTGGCCAGGGTAGTACCAGGTCCCAGGAGCTATGGATTCCATCCCCTTAATTCCTTCCCTAGTTCCCCTTGCAGCCGAAACACCTAAATGCTTTCTGCGACAAGCTTTCTAAATAATTGGAACTTTCTCCCAAATCAGCACTTTTTCATGCTACATTAGCATTTATTGGTTTGATATTTACATTTGGCAAAGGAGCACCCAGTCCCTGGGTCCCTGGGAGCACACACCATCAACTGAAACAGACTCCAATTGCACTAACAACACCACCTGCTTTGTCCTTCCCCCACTCCCTGTCCTTTTTTTAAAAACTCAGAAGGCTTATCTTTATAAACCAAATAAACAGGGGCCCTTCCCAGATGAGAGAGGGGCTCCCAAAACAAAAGGTCTGGCAGGGACAATCTGAATGGTTACTGTAGTAATGTATATCCATGTTAGCTTCTCCAGTGGATTACAGCCTCCTTGAGGACAGAGATCTATTTTAGTTCTTTGAATTTCTCCATATTCCCCTCCAGAGCAAAGAACCAAGCTATGCAAACCATAGGTCAGCTCTGGAATTAGTAGGAAGTCTTGCCCTCCCTCCCTCTGACAGCTGCAGTGGGAGAGGGTGGAGGATTATCCAGGGAATGTGAGGGCAATGAGGGCCACATGATAAGGAGGAAAGTTCTCCCTTCTTCCTTTCAAGCACCCCTGCAGATCTGGCCAAGGAGCCCAACCTGCGAGGTTGTGGTGGTAGAAGAAAACTGTGTGGTAATGTGGTTAGAAAATCAGCAGACCTGGTTCCAAAAGTCAGCTCTGCTGTAGGACTGGCCTGGGCCTCAGTTTCCTCTTTGGGGAGATCAGGATTACAGCAGCTCCTTCCCTCACAGGCTGGTTGTGGGGACTGAGGGAGATCAGGCATGTAACACATTTAGGGTGCCCTGCAGGGCGCACCATGGGCTTAGGAGATGGTGGCTCCTAGGGTTTATTCAGACCTGTGGCCCCATGCTTTGAGGTCACGGAGCCCTGATGTAAATTGTAACTCCTCAAAGATCTCCCTGTGCATTTCAGCTGTGCCCTGTGGTTTTTGAAGGGCGGACTCTCACATCAGCTCCAGAACCTTGCTACTGAAAGTAGGGCCCTTGGACCGGCAGCGGCAGCGGCAGCACCTGGGAGGCTGTTAGAAAGGCAGACCCTCAGACACCCCTCACCCAGGTCTTCGGAATCAGAATTTGTACTTTAAGAACCCCCAGGTGAATCATATGCACATTAAAGTTTGAGAAGCACTTTAGAAATCCCCTGTGAAACCTGCAATGTGGAAATGACTAGTACCATTTTGAGGATGAGAAAACCTCCTCAGGGAATTAATGACTTCTTTTGTCCAAGCTCATGAGCTATCTTGAAGAGGGCTTGTGACTCCTGAGTGTCCTGGCTCCTTTTCCCTACAAGCAGCTATTCCTTGAAAGCTCAGCACACTCTGGTACAGGGTGGAGATGTGCAGGGGTCGGGGGTCAGAGTCTCATCTGCAGCCCCATCATGAAGGGGCTGGGATGGCCATCTGCTGTCAAGGTGCCGTCCACCCTGAGGAGTGTGGGGTATTGGCCCATGGGCTTGAGTTGGAATGATAAGGAGGTCAGAGAAAAATGTCATGTCAACAGAGGCAAACATTCCTTTGTTAAGGTGGAATTTTCAAAAGGTTAAAAAACTTGACTCTTGTGCAAATATAAAATGACCACGTGTCAAAGATTTGATTTAACTCATTCATTAATGAGGGAACCTCTAAGATTTTAAAACCAGTTCCAATGAGGTTTGAGGAGCTAGGTATTTATAGGCAATTTAATGGAAGAATGTTAGGGTGAGGTAGCTAGGTTAGAAATTATTTGCATCTCTACCAGACAAAAATCTGAAAGTTAACCAACCTCTCCCCCTATGGGATTGTAAAATAGCCCAGTCAATGGGAAATCAATCAAAGGTGCCAGCCAAGCACCGTGTTCAAAGAACACCCAGTAATCTCTCACCAATTTCCAATTTTGGATAATTTTTTCTGACACTACCCTTGATTAGTCCTTGAGGATCCGGAAATAGCTGTTGCCTGAGAATCACCTTAAGATGGAATGCGGGTCTTGGAAGGAAAGGAGGGAAAAGAGATGATCTTTTACCAGATGGGGAGTGTGCTTTCCTGTCCACCTTCCCTCTGTCCTGTAGAGAATGGCACGACTGTTCACAGAGGGTGTGAGCTGTCATCATGTGGGAGAAAATGACTGTTCACAGAAAGGAGACAAGGCAGGCTGCTCCTGACTCCCATTCTCTTTAACCTTGGCCACTGTGCAAAGGGGAATGATGTATCTGCAAATATATGTAGCCTTGTCCAAAATATTTCCCCCTCCTGTATAGTTCTTGCCAGTATTGTTAATCTGTGGGTTGACTTCAGACCAAAATAAATCTCCCAGCCCTGGCCACCAGCTAGCTAATTTCACTTTGTAACCAGGGAATAAAAAGTGCGGGCCCTCGGCCGACCATTCTGTGTTTATTTAGCTTTCTCTCTGCTGCAGTTGAAAAATCACATTTGGAGAAGTAGATCCTCTGTTCATAAGAACAACCACTGAGAGAAACAACAGAGATGGACAGACTGAAAAGGCAAGGTCTACCATTGTCCATCTCTCTTCTCAGGATTTTGATCATTCCCACTAGCCTTTCCTATGATGCCTAGAGTTGTGAAAAGTGCCCAAGAGCAGAAAGCTACACGGCCATTCGCGGAGGACTTGCTTAGGCACCGGGTACGTTCTGTCTCTCTTCTTGGTCACTATCTAAGAGAATTTAACTGGGTTCTCCTTGACCAATCCTCGAGTAAGCAAGTGGGTAGAACCTTTATGTGTCAGCCCTGGAAGAAACCTTGGAGGGCATCTAGTCCAGCCCTGCCAGCTGAGAGGCAGGATTACATAGTGGTTGAGAGCACAGATTTGGAGCCAGACAGCCACAGTTTGAACCTGACTTTACCACTTATTAGCTGTGTGACCTTGGACAAGTTACTAACCTCTCTCTCAGTTTCCTCATCTATAAAGTGGGGCTAGTAATAATCATACCTACCTCATAGAATTGTAGTGGGGACAAAATGAATGAGCATGTGTAAAGCATCAAGAACAGTGCAAAGCATACAGTAAGCACTTGATAAGGGAATGAGGCTCACAGAGAAGAAGCAACCTCCCAGGGCCACTCGGGGAGTTGCCAAACTCAATTGGACTCCATGAAAAAGAAGGAGAGGTTATTGCCTCTTGGAAATTCTGACTAATAATAACTGTTTTCTTTTCTTGGGTTACATCATCCTTGCTCACCACTTGGAGAGGGCCCTAACGTGGAAGTCGGGACGGCGCATTTTAGTCCAGGCATGCCTCTAACTGACGGCGACCGTACTGGTCATTAATTTGGGGCTAGATAGTCTCTTGGGTCCCTGTTGGTACTAACATCATATAATTCAACTCTATCCTGTGGGTATCAACAACCAGTTTGTCTCTCCCACTCTGTCTCTCCCCGCATTACTTCTTTCCTTCCTCGCCTCTGTGTTAGGGCAATCACGGGCTTCAACTGACCCACATTTGAGCCCTGAAATTGCCATATTTAAGTTGATTAGACACTGTCGGTCTTGTAGGCACCTTGAAAGTTACCATGTAGGCGCCTTGAAAGTAGGGACTTGATTTATTCTTTATTATGACCCACTTTCAGGGCCTAATAGCATGCCCTTGGCAGAGTGGCTTATCCATTATGGTTTGTTGACTGGCTCCAAAACGAGTTGGGATATTGAATGAAATTTTATATTATCAAGGCTCCCTCTAGCACATTTAGTACAGCTGTCATTGATGTCCTTTGTTTGAGAGGAAGCCAGAATTATCAAACTACAAAGGCTATTAAAAAGGGTATTTTAGAACAATTAAAATTTCAAACTTGAAAATTTCAGGCTGGGACACAAGAATATGTTAGATACTTCCTCTGCCACCTTACTTTTGCCCTACCCCCTCTCCCACATCCCCTCTCTCTATAATACAGGCCTGAGTCAAATGTTAGGTTGCCTCCTATTGGTGAAATGAGACATTGTAGCCCAGCTCTACAAGACATTATAAATGCCTGGAGGAAAGTGAGTGGAGACTGAAATACTGGGAGATGAGAATGTAGAGTCAGGTGTGGCCCAGATAAATATCTTTCAGATAGATTGATTTTGAGGGAAGGGTGGAGGCTAATAACAGAGGAGAATCCTGGAGGAAGAGAGACACTACTAAGCATTATAAGGGCTACAGAGGAAAAGTAAACAGTTATGCAGGAACCCTAACTTCTGTAATGCCTGATACTGCTACAGTATATATAACAAGGCCCAGCATACCATTGGGCTGACCACCAACGTAGCCCTGCCTTCCTCAAATCTTTGTTCTTTGTCAAAGTAGTTGGATTCCAATTTGAAACTCTACATTGGAGACCAAGGAAAAAAGAAGTTTCATTATATAGTTGGGATGCGTTGCATTTTCAAAAGAAGGCTGCAGTATTAGCCTACATGCTTTCCTTCAGTGTGACCTGACATTCCCCATTAAGTAGAGGGGTCTGCTTCTCCACTACCTTGAACAAGGGTGGGTCCTCTGACTGCTTTGACTGGTAGAACGAGGTGGAAGTGATGCTGTGTGATTTTCACAGGAAACTGAGCAGCTTCCACCTGGACCTACTAGAATGCACACTTTTGGGACACTCCCTCTTGGAACCTAGACACCATGCTGTGAGAAGAAACCTGAACTACATGGAGAGGACACATATAAGACACTCCAGTTGAAGCTACAGTTAAGTTCCTAGGTAACACCCAACATTTAACTGCCAGCCCTGTGTGTGCGCCATCTTGGATGTCCAGCTCCATTAAACCTTCAGAGGACACCTGGGTTACATGAGAGACATGCAGTGAAAACCCTCCAGCTGAGCCCAGTCAACTCGCAGAACTGTGAAAGATAATAATAAATCGCATTAAGGCTATTAGGTTTAGGGGCACCATGTAACAATAGGTAACCAGGAGAAAATCAAATTTGGTTAGACAAATGAACCATAGGGTGACCATAATTAGGTGTATTTTTATTATTTTTTTCCCACCCATTCCTCTTCCCTTTGGCAACTATCACCTTGTCCTCTTTATCTATGTGTGTTTTATTTGTTCATTTGTTTTGGTTTATTAGATTCTCTATATAAGTGAGATCATACTGTATTTTCTCTCTGTCTGACTTATTTAACTTAGCATAATACCCTCTAGATTCACCCAGGTTGCAAGATTAGCTATATTTTTAAAATCATGGATTCAGTTTTAGGCCAATGAATCCCAACAGCACAGAGCAGTACTATTTCAGTTCACATCTGCTGCCTCTGATCAAAACACTATTTTGCACTTCCTGAGAGCTAGCAAGCACTTCCTGACAGGTGTCCCCTTGCGTGCTCATGTGTGTGACTGTGGAGTTCAGTGTCTCTCACACATTCTAGCGCAGCACTTGATGCCCTATTTGCAGGCCATGAGGGAAGAACCCATTCTCCTGTCTCCAGAAGATTTCATGGATGGGATTGTGCCATATATAGCAAGAAACTACCCACACATTTTCTTTTAATTAACTTTATTGATGTAAAGTTACATATAATAAAATGTACCCATTTTAAGTGTACCGATTGATGAGTTTCGACAAATGTAACCCACCGAACCACCACCCATGTAACCACACTTCATCTGTGATTTGTGTTCCTCTATTTTTCTTTTTTATTGGACTATTTTCTAATGAATTTATAGAAATTCTTTGCATATTATAGGTGACAACATTTCATCTGTTATGTATGTTGCAAATATTTTGTGAAGTGACAAGCGGAATGGTTCAGAAGTGACTCTGGGAACCCTTCTCTTGTCTACTCAGGCTGAGGACCCCTGCTTTCCCCTAGTGGGAGTGGTTGTGACTGAACCCCAGCTTGCATTGGGCTGAGGTCTCCCCTTTTTCCAGCATGCATGCCCCAAAGTCTTGACTATTTATTCCCTGTATGTAAAGCCACTCCAAGTTTACACAATTAAAAGGTAATGTAAAGAGTGGGGAGGGGGAAGAATCCCTCCCCTGGATCACAGCCATTATGAATCCAATATCCAGAGCCCCTGCTCCTCTCTGTGGGCTGACAAGAAAGCAAAGTTTATCTACCTCATCTCACTGAGCATTTACTTGAAAAATTTCCCTGTAAAATCTGCACATTCTACCTCTCCACACGGCATTGTTGTGTTCGTCTTCCACTTCTTCTCTACATATTTTCTCCCAGTCTGTCATTTATCTTAGACATTGTTTATGGTGTCTGTTTTCATACATGACGTTTGACTTTTACATAGTCAAATCTGTTCATATTTTCCATGACTTCTGGATGTTATGGCTTGCCTAGGAAGGCTTTTCTTATCCCAATCATATAAAAATTTAGTTTATATTTTCTTCTAGCACTGTCATCGTTTTTAATGTTTGGCTTCTTATCCACCTAGAACATGCTTTTGGATGTGGGGATGCCCACCTCCCAGGGGTCAACAGCAGAGTTTCTAACCTTGGAGCTGGTACCAGAGTATAATGTTACTGTACTGTATTAATTACCTATGGCTGCATAACAAATTACCCCCAAACTTAGTAGCTTAAAGCAAAAACAAATCTTTATTACCTCATAGTTTCTATAGGTCAACAATTCAGCAGTAGCTTAGCTGGGTGGTTCTGGCTCAGAGTTTCTCATGAAGTTATAGTCAAATTGTTGGCTGGGGCCACAGTCATCTGAAGGCTTGACTGGGCCGAAGGATCCACTTCCAAGATGGTTCATTTGTATGGCTATTGGCAATAGTCCTCTCTCTGTTCCTCACTGGTTGTTGGCAGGAGGCCTTAGTTCCTCGCCATATGGATCTCTCCATAAACTGTCCTCTCACAGCATGGCAGCTGGCATCCCCTAGGTAGGTTGATCCAAGAGCCAGCAAGGCAGAAGACACAATGTCTTTGATAATCTAACCTCAGAAGTCATACTCCGTTGTTCCCACAATGTCCTATTGTTCAAGAAAGTGATATACAAGGGCATGAATAACAGGAGGTTGGGATTGTTGGAGGCCACCTTGGAGGTGGGCTACCACATGCATTACCTGGCCAACGTTCTTGGCTTTGTGGTTCCTAGCACTGTGGATGAGTGGATTCAAAGTGCACTCAAGAAAGTAAAAAGCTACCAAAGTCAGAGAGCTGCTCTTAGCATATGAAAAGGAAACTGGAAATCCTGGTTATGAACATACGGGCACCAAAGACTCTTATTTAATTTTGCCATTTTAGAGTCAGGAGAAAGACAAAACTTTTCAAAATAAATCAACTTGAGTGACAATGGGGCCAAGACTTGATCCCAGGGTTTCTGACACAAACTCCATGACCTTCTCTGCTCCCCTGTGAGCACTCACTGGTCCGTGCTAGTTATATTGGTCAAAGTCCACTAAAAAAAATAAAAACAGGAATTACTCTAGGTGTTTCGAGCAGATGGAACTTAATGCACAAAATTATTTACAGATGTAATAGAAAACTGAGAAGCCAAACAGGAGAAGATGAGGCAACCCACAGATAAACAAGTACAGGAAACCTCTATCACCCCTGAAACTGGAGGGATGTAGAGAAAAGCCAGGTCACGGGAGGCTGGAAGTGGGGTCGGCAGGCAACAGCCGAGCCTGCACTGGTCATGCCCTCTGGGATCTGTAGTCACAGAGGAGCTCCAGCTGCTGAGGCTGAGAGTTAATAGGAGAACCCCCCTGGCTTCTCCCTCCTCCTGTCCTCCAGTCTTCTTCCAGTACCTTTCCATGGATGCCAGGAAACATGCAGACAAAGCAGAGCAGAAGAAGGGGAGTCAGGGGGCATCTGAGGGCACCAGGACTGGGACTGGCACTCTGTTGTTGGGCATGTGGCAGGTTTTATTTTCCAAAAATGGCCACAACAATATTTCTGGTACCACATGTTCTTGTTGTTGTTGTTGTTGTCATCAAATGATCTTTAATTGAAACATTTTCCTTTGTAGTTCTTAACTAACCAAGCGTTCCGCTTCACCACTGCTGATGTCATGAGAGTGGCGGCCATCAACTTTGCAGCCCACAGACTGGGCAGTCCCCAGGATCTCTTTAATGGTTCCAGAGACTTCTCTGGCTAAAGATGAGTGCTGCATCTGTCGGGCAACGTTGACAATCTCATCAAAAGTGATATTTCCACTATTCTTAATGTTTTTTACACTTCCTTCTGCCTCTTGGTGGTTCTTTGATGAGTTTAACTATCAGGGCAGAGGCGGACGGCACTGCCTCAATCTGGGCCTGTCTGCTCTGATGGTCAGGTTCACTGTCATCCTCAGACCCTTCCAATCCCTGGTGCTTTGGTGATGTCATCACCAAACTTTTTTGGAGACAGGGGACAGACCTTGGGAGCCAGGGCAGACATGACACCAACCTCCCCACCAGTGCACCTCAGGTATATAATTTGGATCTCATTGGGGTGGAACTTTGGTGGCATCGTGGAGATGGCTGCTGTCAGATGAACCTAAATTCTGGATGAAAAAAGACAGTTGCACCTAGGCATCCTCCAAGCCGAAAGCCAAAAGCTGGTCCTACATGTTCTTCCAGAATCATGACACTTTCCCATCAGGTAAAGTCTGAGTCCTCCTCCTTCATCCTGGCTGGGACTTTGCGTCCACAAATAGAATGAGACAAAAGCGATGCTAAGTGACTTCTGAGGTTGGGTCATAAAAGGCCATATCATTTCCACTTGACTGGCTCTTGTTCTTGGGGTCTCTCCCTTGGAAGTCAGCTGCCATGCTGTGAGCAACTCCAGGCCAGCCCAAGTGGAGAACCCACATGGAGAGAGTCATGAGGAGGGAAAATGAGGGCCCAGCCTATGACTAACATTATCCTCCAGCCCCCAGCCTCCAAGTCTTCCCGCTGAGGCCCCTGATATCATGGAGCAAAGACAAGCTGTCCTTGCTATTCTTGTCTGAGTTTCTGACCTGCCGAACCTATGAGCATAATTATTTTATTTTTTTGCCACTAAGTCTTGGGAAAACTTGTCATGTGGCTATTGTAACTGGGATGGCTGCGGGGAGGGGAAGGATGAGTTCAGGTCCATATTTGGGGCTCAGGACAATATCAGCCCCCTCTCAGATCTTCTGTTTTGGAGCAGAATCCCAAGCAACAATTGGAATTGGTTTGAGGGCACATGGAAGCTAGTCTTGCTTCTGCAAATTCTTAAAACCTTGTTTTTGGATCCATTCCCTTGAAGAATTCCTTAATTTGTTTTACACATATTTATTGAGTGCCTAAAGTGTGCTAGGCAATGAGTATACATTTGAAAATAAAACGGGCACAGTGCCTAACTTCAGACAGAAAACAAATTAGCTTATAAGTAAATATATAATTACAAATCGAGATAAATGCTCTGAAGGAAAAATGCTGAATACCGAGAGAATATAATGGAGGGTCTGGATATTGTTCGGGGTGTTAGCGAAGCCTCTCTTGGGAAGTGAGATCTCCCTTTCTCAGCCTTTCTCTCCCCTTTGCTTTCCTAAACTTACTTGCTTCTTCAAAACCATGAAATGTTTTATATTACGCTTTTGAAAGTTAGCAAGACTTTTAATATTTTTCACTGAAAATAATAGTTGGGCATACGTATATAGTAAAAAAACACTTACTCACAAAAATCCAGACACCACTGAGAGTTCTTCCTGGGAGACACATGGAAACTAGGGACTCCCTTCCCCAAAGTGTGCCCAGATATGCCAACACACTGAATTTGTCATAAAGTTTTAAGGAGTGATTCTTTGTCCCCAGGAGCCAGAGACCCCAGGCTGGCCCATATGTGCAGCTGGTCTCAGCTGTGACCATTGATTCCAGAAGCCCAAGCACAGTGAAAATTTTCCCACGCACGTGGGCTCCAGGGAAAGTGGGTGTGGGAGGGGAGCTTCAAGGAGACAGGGGAGATATACTTGGGAAGCCCTGGGAAGTGGGGACTGGGTTGCAGGCTGGGGGCCAGGTCAAGAACCCAGACCATATCCCTGTCACAGCCACCATGCTTAGCCCCGAGTCAGTTAATCACTGTATAGAAAGATGGGCTGAAATTGTTACTTGCAGCAGGCCAGTGGGGAAAAGGGCAGGTCCCTGACCATTCCCAAGGCTCTTGATTTTTCTTTCACAGGAGAAGAGGAGTTCCTCCAGAGATGGAGGGGGGTGCTTTCCATCTGCTTTCTTTCCATAGGGCTGTCCTGCCTGCGGTGGCCTCTGTCTGGTTCATCATCATTAACCACACACATAGCCTCTTGCACCTGCAGTTCTCTGTGGGCTTGAGAGTGCCATTGATGGGCCACCCCACCACCTTTACCACGAGTGTCACCTGCAGCACTGCTGCTGCTCGCATTCACACAGCCTGCCTCCCAGATGCTTATGAAATGTCCTTTGCAAGGACACTTGATGACCAGGGTGGTCGTCAGACAACATGCAGCCAGGCCTCACAGCCACAGCCCTGCTTCATGATACAGTGAAGGACACCCAGGGACTCCACAACAGACAGGAAGACATGCGGCAGGGTAAGGATGGCGTTTTATGCCGTGGCTGCCTTGATGGTACTGCTTAGGTCCACCTCCTGAGCCTTGCTCTGAACAGGTCTGCTTCCCACTCAGATTATTCTCTCCCAAAGATACAGAGACCAGACTTACTAATGGATGATCATGGTGGACACACTTACTCCTCTTTGTTGGGGTCCAGGACAAAAGTATACACAGAGGCCCACATACCACATCTCTAAATATTTAACCATTAAAATCAAGCTTACCAGTCACTACCTAAAATATGTTGATGACTGTAACTTCACAGTGATGTGAAAGGCCAGGTACAAGTTCAGAATTCTTGGGTTCCTCAGAGTTCCGCACTAGAGCACAGCTGGCTCCTGGTCCTGGTTGGCACTTTTTCTTCCCACCTATGGGGCTCAGTCCCACACTGGGAGGGGCCTAGTATGCACACATGCTCACCATCCAGCTCCCATGTTCTAGCCTTGTCCACTATCTACCACCTTCCCCCGAGCACTCCTTCCGCAAATAGTCACCCCTTGACTACCTAAGGCTATGAACAGATGGTGATGGGCAGTCCTGGATAGTGGGCTTAGGATCATCTCGCGGGGCATTCTGGGGTCCTAGGATCCCAGAGTATGCCAGGAAGGGGATAACAGGCTCCAGATGGGTGTCCCTTTGGTCCTGTGAATTCCTTGCCCCATGGGTGGGAGTGTGGCAAGAGCAGGGCTCTCTAGTACATGGGACCCACGCTATCAGCCTTGATCACCCAGTTCTGAGGTACTTCTTGTCTTAGAAAGCAGACCAAGTCCTGTTCAGCAGAAGTTTTCTGTTTCCTTTGAGATGTCACTCATTTCCTTTTTCTTCATCCTGTGCAGCTGCTTAGGAACCTTCATTTAGGCAATTCACCTACCTGGCATCCATTCTTTCAAGGGCTCTTTGAAATATTTCACCACCATATAGTCTAGGCAACAACCAATAAGAGCCAATGCCGGCCCAGAGCTGAAGGACACTTCTGGAGGTTCTCTATTGGGCCAGGCATTGACCCTTCTGTTGTTGGGTCATGAGGAGCTAGACAAGAGATCAGAGTAACAAGGAGGGGCACTGAGGGCCAAGCTTGGGGAAGGGAATCTTTTATCATCACTATGGAGATATTTCAATATTTTAATAACAGTGCTGCTATACCCATGAATAACAACTCTGTATTCTCCTCATCTTCCTTGAATTTTTATTAGGGGCAGCATTGTGCCCAGCTAAAAGACTACATCCCCAGCTTTGCTTGAAGCTTAGAGGTGGCTGATAATATGTAAGGGCAAGTCTTCAAAGGGGCTCATTTAGTTGTGAGGAATCCCCTTCACCCCTTGTCTTCTCCTTTTTCCTAAGCCTGTTCTGCCTGGAATGATGATGACTGGAGGCTCCAGCAGCCATCTTGTGACCCTGAAGATGGAAGCCCCATGTTAAATAAACCAAAGCAGAAATATAGAAGGAACCTGGGGTCCTGACGGCTGTGGAGCTGCCATACCAGCTCCAGACTGCCCACTGCTAGACCCTTTTACTGAGATTTTTATGAGTTTCATAAACTTCAAATTCGTGTAAGCCTGTGTAGTTAGATCTTTGTTATTAGCATCTGAATTTAATTGCTTACTCATTTCACTTCCATTCCTCAATGCCCATGTCTCCTCAGGGCAGGTCCAGGATCAGGATGCAGAGGAGAAAGGAATCTTTGTTTGGCACGTGCCTTCCATGGGCTACATGTGTTTCGTCAGCTAATCCTTAAAACCATTCCAGCCACTAGTGTTACTTTTTTTGTTTTGATGGTGAGAAAACTGGTCTGAGGTTATGTGGCTTGATGGGTAGCAGAACTGGGGCCAAAGCCTAAGACTTGCAGGCTCCAGAACCTATGCCTGCTTCACCACACTTCTTAGTCAGTGCAAGCAGGACTGGGGTCCCCCTCCTGCTACTCCCTGTTGGGGGTAGGTTCCAGGGAGATCCACAGAGGCTGGGCATTGTTGGTTTGACTGCAACCTTTGCAGATCCTCCCTGATACTCACGCAGGCATATATCTGTCCAGACAGGAGGGGTATGTGTACATCAGAAATGAGCCCTTAAAAATCTCCTGTCTTTCCCCATTGTTGCTCTTGAAAGAAAAAAAACCCCAAAAAACAGAAAATCTCAGTAGGACTATGGGCCAGAGGGTGGGGAAGAGCTGTGAGGCAACCTCTGTCCTCCAAGCTTAGGGAATTTAAAATCTCTGGGGATTCTAAGATGGCTACAGAGGTAGACGCTACACTCACCTGCCCCCAGCACCAAAGCAGATTTACAGCTAAATTATAGAGCAATCACCCTGAATAACCAATGGTTGGCTAGCTGCACTGAAATTATAACCAAGGATTTGCAGAAGAAGCCACATAGAGCCTGGTAAGAAGAGCAGAGATGCAGAAAGGGCTGGTCCCCACACCCATCTGTGGCGGCTGAGAAGCCAGAGGGATATCTTGGCTGCAAAAACCCTCCCCCCAGGACTGTGGGTTCTCAAACCCACACAGGGATCCCCAACCCAGGACAACAGAGACTGGAAGAAGAGCCCACATAGCATCTAGTGGTGAAAATCAGTGAGGATTCAGTCCATCTGGGAGAGAAAATAATCTGCTGGAGACCCAGATGCCACCTTCCCAGGGTCATCACCCCCATTGTTACAGCACCAACTTGGGGAGTGCACTATCTGGTTCTCCAGCTACTGGCGACATGACTCTGCCATGCTCAGGTCCTGCAGAGGGGCCTGTTGGTTGCACTCAGCAGGGACCTCTAGGGTGCTCTTTTTCTGGAGAAGCTCTTGGTGGAGACTCAGTGATAGAAGTGTGTGGCTTTGGAAAGAGGACTATTCTTCCCCACCTAGAGTACACAGCTGTTGCCACCCCCCGCTGCCACCTGTCAAATCACTTGGCCTGCCCTTCTACTCTGTGTGGCTCCACCCTGCTGAGTTTAGTCCTGCTAGGGAATCAAAGTGCTATGTGGAGCTGGGACTTCCAGAGCATGTCTCCCAGGAGGCTTTTGTCCAGAAATCAGACAGGCAGGAGCTGGGCTATGTGACTACATCATAGGGGGCCATTCCTATCTCCCCTGTGAGATCAGTCCCTGCTATTTCCCCAACTGGAGACTCATTTGACCTACATCTCTGGTAGCCAAAGGCCCTGCCCTGCTGAACTCAGTCCTGTTGGGGGGGGTGTGAAATCTGAGAGCTACTCAGAGCTGTGATCTTCAGTGCATGTTGAAGGCTTTTACCAGGGAAGAGGAAGAAGTGCCTTCCTCCCTCCTAAAGGCTTGCTGGCACCACCCCCAATGAGAGACTGTTTGGGTCTGCCCCCCCAAGCCCCAGTGGCCCAGCCCTGCTGAGTGAGCTCAGCTCTACAGCAGGAAGGGAACGCTGCTTGGAGCTGGGACATTTGGAGTGTGTCTCCCTTGGAGGCTATTGTCTGGGACCAGACAAAATGCTTGGCCCCCTCCTGTGGGCCCTGGCACACACCACCCCCAATGGGAAACTTTTGATCTGTCCTCCCGAGTCCTGGCAGGGCTCTGCCCTGGTGCACTTGCTTCTGCAGAGGGGAAGGCTGCTGCATCCCACCTGAACCTGCCATGCACTCCTCCCAGGGGAGTTAGAGTTGGAGACTTTGGCAGAGACTGAGTGGTATGGCCCTGGAGTAGGGGCCACTTTCTGCTCATTGAGTGTCTGACCACACAACACAAGTAGGGGATCAACTAGCCTCATCCTCCCAACCCCAGACACCCTGCCCTACAGAGTTCATGACCTGTGGAAGGGTCTGTGGGTCAAGGCCAGCCTGGGTCTACTCTATAGTCCATCTTCTGAAGGCTCTGGAAGAAGACCAGGCAAACTTTGGGGAAGGCAGAGAACTTGACAGGTGGAGGCAGACCTCAAGGGACCTTGGACCTTTTATAGATCTGCCCCCAGCTCTATGCTGGAGGAAGTTAACCCTTGTACACAGATTGGCCCTTCCCACGCATGCCCAGGCCCAGTAGATGCAGCCGCAAATAGTGAATAGCATGATAGCTCCAGACAGGTAGCCCAATGCTGGCTACGCAAACATCTAACATCGACCTGTACCTGAGCCATGCCCATGTGGACCCAGAACTGACACAACCAGTGGTGGGCTTCAAACTACATTAGAGCTCGACCCAACTAGCCACAAAAGCAGCACACACAAAGCAATCTACAGATTCAGTGCAATTCCTATTAAAATGCCAATGGTGTATCTCACAGATCTAGAATAAATATTCCAAAAATGTATATGGAACCTCAAAAGAACTGAAATAGCCTCAGCAACCTTGAGAAATAAGAACAAAGTCGGAGGTATCATACTACCTGATCTCCAAGTGTACTACAATGTCATGGTAATCAAAACAGTCTGGCACTGGCAGAAAAACAGACACATAGATCAATGGAACAGAGTAGAGAGCCCAGAAATAAACCCATGTCTCTATGGTCAATTACTATTCGACAAAAGAGACACAAACATACAATGGGGTAAAGACAGT
>PVJD01012094.1:0-41886 GCA_004026545.1 Mormoops blainvillei
GTACTCAATGGGCAAAAACTAAAAGTTTTCCCACTAAAATTGGGAACAAGACAAGGATGTCCAGTTTCACCACTTCCATTCAATGTAGTATTGAAAGTCCTAGTCACAGCCATCAGACAAGAAAAAGAAATAAAAGGCATCCAAATTGAAAAGAAAGAAGTAAAACTGTCATTGTTTGCAGATGACATGATAGTGTACATAGAAAACCCTATAGTTTCCACCAACAAACTACTCAACCTAATAACTGAATTTGGCAAAACAGCAGGCTACAAAGTCAATAATCAGAAATCAAAGGCATTTTGTATACCAACAATGAAATATCAGAATCAGAAGTCAGGGAAAAGAATCCCATTTGATATAGCAACAAGAAAAATAAAGTACCTAGGAATAAACTTAACCAAGAAGGTAAAAGACCTGTACTCAGAAAACTATACAACACTGAAGAATGACACAAATAAATGGAAGCATATACCATGTTCATGGATTGGAAGAATTAATATCATTAAAATGTCCATATTACCCAACACAATGTATAGATTCAATGCAATCCCTATTAAAATACCAATGACATATTTCACAGAAATAGAACAAACATTTAAAAAATTTATATGGAACCATAAATGACCCCAAATAGCCACAGCAATTTTGAGAAAGAACAAAATAGGAATGATCACAATACCTGACATTAAACTACATTTTAAAGTCACTGTAATCAAAACAGTCTGGTATTGGCATAAAAACAGACACATAGATGAATGGAACAGAGTAGAGACCCCAGAAATAAACCCATGTCTCTATGGTCAATTAGTATTTGACAAAGAGGGCAGAAGCATGAAATGGAGTAAAAATAGCCTCTTCAACAAATGATGTTGGGAGATCTGGACAGCTACATGCACAAAAATGAAACTTGACCACCAACTTACACCACACACAAAAATAAACTCAAGATGGATAAAAGACTTAAATATAAGTCACAACACCATAGAAGTCCTAGCGGAGAGCATAGGCAGGAAAATCTCAGGTATTCCACTCAGCAATATCTTCACCAATATGTCTCCTACAGCAAGGGACATAAAGGAAAGAATAAACAAATTGGACTTTATCAAAATAAGAAGCTTTTGCACAGCTAAAGAAAACATCAGCAAAGTGAAAAGGGAACCAACCACGTAGGAAAACATATTTGCCAATGATACCTCGGACAAGGGTTTGATCTCCAAAATATATAAAGAACTCACATGACTCCACTCTAGGAAGACAATCCAATTAAAAAATGGGTAAAGGACCTGAACAGACACTTCTTCAAGGAGGACATACAGAGGGTCCAGAGACATATGAAAGGATGCTCAGCATCACTACCCATCAGAGAGATGCAAATTAAAACCACAATGAGATACCACTTCACACCAGTCAGAATGGCCATCATAAACAAATCAACAAACAACAAGTGCTACCAAGGATGAAGAGAAAAGAGAACCCAAGTGCACTGTTGGTGGGAATGCAGACTGGTGCAGCCACTGTGGAAAACAGTTTGGAATTCCCTCAAAGTACTAAAAATGAAACTGCCTTTTGACCAACAATTCCACAGCTAAGATTATACCCTAAGAATCCTGAAACATCAATTCTAAAGAAGCTATGCACCCCAATGTTCATAGCAGCACAATTTACAATAGCCAAGAATTGGAAGCAACATCAGTGCCCAACAGTAAATGAGTGGATTAAAAAACTGGTACATTTACACAATGGAATACTATGCAGCAGAAAGAAAGAAAGAGCTACTCCCCTTCACAACAGCTTGGATGGAACTGGACAGCATTACGCTAAGTGAAATAAGCCAGGCAGTGAAAGACAAATACCATATGATCTCACCTATAAGTGGAACCTAATCAACAAAACAAACAAGCAAGCAAAATACAATCAGCAACATTGAAACAAAAAACACAGTAACCAGAGGGGAGGAGAGAGGAGGATAACAGGGGAAAATGAGGGGAAGGTTCACCAAGGAACATGCATAAAGGACCCATTGACAAAGACGTATGGGGGAAGGATTGAGGGTGGGAGGTAGGCGGGGTAGGACTGGGGAAAGTGGTAATGGGAAAATGTTGACAAAAAAACAAAAATGAAAAAATACGGAGAGGTTAAGAATAGTACAGGAAATTGAGAAACCAAAGAACTGATATGTACAACCAACAGACATGAACTAAGAGGGGGGGATGACAGGATGCAGTGCAGGGTGGAGAGGACAAAGGGGAGAGAAAAATGGGGCAACTATAATAACATAACCAATTTAAAATACTTTTTAATGTCATATAAAAAAAAAGTATGGGAAATATGTAGCCAAAGTTTAATCTTCACTTATTCTGCACTAGTCTGAGGTTTTTTTAAATTTATTTATTTTTTAAAATATCTTTTGCTTTTTAATTGCTTTATTAACTTGATATATTTCCATGCAAATGGGTGAAACTGCTGTTGACAGAAACTTAGACTGCATGCTAAGGCAATCTCCAATTAGACACTGCTGACACAGAGTCCACTGGATGCATGGATGTTACAGGAGGTTCACAGCAAACATCAGTATAGGCATATCAGGAAATGCAAGGAAAAAAACAACAGCGGGAGTCAAAGTATTAATCTCATGGTAAATGACAGGAATCAAAGCATAAGGGCAAAATTCATCATGACAGTCATTAGGAGAGTTCCCCCATAATGATATACAGACAATCCCTCAACTGCAGCTCCCTAAGTTCTCTCCTGATTTCTCTTATCTCCCCCATGAACATTTCCATATCATCTCCATCCATCTCATCACTGACCTGTTGACCTATTGACCTATTGGCTATGGCCCATCAGAAGTTAAGGGCCAGTCAGTGAGCCCGTCCCCATCTATTATTTCCTGCTGGCTGGTGGCCTTCACCCCTTTCCAAAGGGTGGCCTTCTTCTCCATTCTGCATGGACTGCTCCATTTCTTTGTTTTTGTGATGGATATCTGCCAGGATGATTTTTTTTCTGGTTGTTTTCCTGGGGCTGTCCTTGCTGTCTCCTCCGTCACCCGATTCTCACTGCTAGTGTGTCTCCATGACACTTGGACCCGCAGACCTGCTCCATTTTCCCAGGCCTGATGCCAACCTGCCATGTGCAGAGCAGCAGGAAGCTGGTATCCAGGAGGGAGTGACCTGAAGCTTTGTTTGTTTGTTTGTTTGTTTGCTTTTAGCTCCCTGTGCAGAAGCAGAAGACAAGGCAAAGTAAAGTTGCCTACCCCAGACACAAAAGAGATGGGGCATTGGAAATATCTGGAAGAATGGAGAGAAAGGGCTCTGATCAGCCCATAATGGCCACGTGATACAGCTTGACATCCAGGATTAAAGTTCTTGAGCCTTTAATGGAAGGAGTTGGGGACAAGTTAAATAGAAAACATAAGTCACTTACTATATCGACAGCCCTGTGATTCAGTTATACTGCTTACATTGAAAAAGAGGATTAATTGAAATCACCATTACTCCATGTGATAATCGAACAATCCCAAATGGGAGTAAGACCATTTTATAACAAACTCCTTCCTTCCACCATAAAGGACATAGTGCCAGACTATTTATTCCTTTGTTACATATTTATTGTGTGCTGACTGAAAGCTCAGCACTGTGCCAGGCACTGAGAATATAAAGATAAGTGAGAAGAGTTCCTGTTTGCAAGTAGGTAACACTCAGGTAGAAAGCAGAAACAGTAAACAATTGCAAGACATGATAGGTAAAATAACAGAGGTGTGTAAAGGCAGAGGATAGTAGAGTCATGAGTAAGAGATATTTCACGAGATGTCTTGAAATCAAATGTTTTTCTTACATTACGATTGAGACATTAATGATAGTAAATTTGAAAACAGAACTGAATTTTCAAGGATGAGTTTATAGATAAAAGTCTAGCTTTTCAGAGAAATCAAATCATTTATTCATTTTGGCAGTATTTGTTGCCTCAGCCCCAGGCTAGATTCCAGGAACGCAAGAAATAGTTCTCTTCGAAAGGAGCTTTTAAGTTGGTGGGATGACAAATTGCAATACAAACTGAAAGTGTAAAGCAAGCCCAGGAGGCTTTGAAAGCACACGGTAGCCTCTAATCTGGATTAGATCGAAGACATTGAGATTTACAGGGCGAATCTAGGGTTATATTAAGCATTGCTTTGATTTTATCTATATTGTATCTAATGATACTTCACAATGTGAACGAGTGAAATGGAAAAGTGAGACTAAGAGAAACTCCGATGAATGTGTCTAACTTTGCAAATCAACAGAAATCTAATGCAGACATATCTATGGGAGTAGTCACAGTGCTTGCACTTCGTCCCACTCCCTCCACCTTGACAAATGGAGTCTTCCATGGGCTCCCTTCTTTAAGATTTAGGTCTGCGACAAAGAACAAGAGTCCAGCCAAGAGATCCTCTGCCTCAGTAGATATAGCAAGAATTTGAAGTCATGTTTCTTCATTCGTATTGACCTCCTTTTATGAATCCAAGTTCTGTCCTAGCCCTGGGAGTAAATGAAGAATAAATGCCTGAAAAGCTAGGATGCCACAGTTAGGCAAACAAAACAACTAAGAAACTCCCACAGGGTAATCGTGGGGAAAGTAGCATTTAAGTTTCCATGTAGTCTTGAAACAATTCAAGTGCTCAAAAGGGTTCATAAAAGAGCAACCTGTTCGAGGTCACAGCAAACCCTGTCCCCTGTGGGGCACGAGCACATTGGCACCTAAAGTTCTGGCCCTAACGCCCACACACTGCACGTGCGGTTGGTGCGTCATCTCTCCTGCCCTTTCCTCCACTGGCGAGCCCCGAGCCTGGCTCACGAGGCTCATCGGCATTAGGTGGGCAGCCGCTGAGGAAGCACCTTTCTGGCCCGGGCCTCCCCGCAGCCCTTGGCCAGGCCTTCACACTGCGTCTTCCAAAAGTGGAAGGCGCTCTAAGGACAGGCAGGTTGTGCCCCAATCCTGCCACCTCCTGTCCCCCTGAACAACCCTCAAAGTCCCTTATGGCTTCACCCAGCGACAGTCCTCTCCAGGCGGCGACCACATGCCGGCCAGGATCCCCTCTGCAGCCCGCGGCCGGAAGCAGGGGCGCCGCGCGCTGCAAGTGCCTGCGCGGCCGCGCAACCGTAGGTTCAACCGTGGGCGGTTGGACACGCCGCCAGGTCTTAGCAGTGGTCGCCTTGTCTCGGGAGTCTTCCCACTTCTTCTATCCAGAGTCTGGGGCGCTCCTGGCGCGGGACGTTTCGCGGCCTTGACACCACCCTGACCGCTCAGTAGGAGGTGGCCGCGCCGGGCCGCGGAGATGTGCTCCACGCCCGGGCTGCCAACGCCAGGGACCTCGCTGGTCCTGCGGGTGTCCTTCGTGGACGTGCATTCTGAGATGATCCCCGTCCAGCTTTGGGGGCTGGTGGGCGAGCGGCGGGACGAGTACCTGCGGCTGAACCAGGAGATCCAGAAAGCGGCAGCCACGTGCGGCCTGTGGGCGCTGGGCGGCGCCACGGCTTTGCCCGGCGAGCTGTGCCTGGTGCAGGTGGGGCTCCTGTGGCACCGCGGCCGCGTGGTCAGCCGCCAGGGGCCGGAGAGCCGCGTCTTCCTGCTGGACGAGGGCCGCACCCTCACGGCCGACACCCGCTCGCTGGTGCCCGGGCGCAGCGAGTTCTTCCACCTGCCCTCGGAGGTGCTGGGCTGCGTGCTGGCCGGCCTGGTGCCCGCGGGTGGCGGCGGGGGCGAGTCCCAGCGCTGGTCATCCAGCGCCTTGGACTTCCTTAGCAACCTGCAGGGCAAGGAGCTGCAGGGGAGGGTCCTGGACGTACTTCTTCCCCACCGCCTGGTCTTCCTGGAGGTGCCCTCTCTCTTCCAGAGGATGCAGGAGCTTGGCCTGGCCTGGCAGGTACCCCACAGTCTCTTCCGCTCGCTGCTCAAACGTTACCTCCCGGCGGCCTCTGCTGGCCTGGGCTCCAGGGACGTGGTCTTGCAGCGAGTCCTGCCTAAACCAGAGCAGCCTGGCCTGGATTACTTCTATCCGCAGCTGCAGCTGGGAGTGACGGAACCCGTGGTGGTGACTCAGGTGTGCCATCCCCTCCGCATTCACTGTCAGCTCCGGAGCTTCTCACAGGAGATCCACCGCCTCTCTGTGAGCATGGCCTGCACATACCGGGGTTCCACGGGGACAGAGGATGAGAACTACACCAGTGCCACCGGGGAGGAGAGGGAGGAAAGCCCGGACAAGCCGGGCTCTCCGTGTGCATCTTGTGGTTTGGATGGACATTGGTACAGGGCGCTGTTGCTTGAGACTTTCCGGCCCCAGCGCTGCGCCCAGGTGCTTCACGTAGACTCTGGCAGGAAGGAGTTAGTGAGTTGTAGTAGCCTGCGCTATTTGCTGCCTGAGTATTTTCGAATGCCTGTGGTGACCTACCCCTGTGCTTTGTGTGGTCTCTGGGACGGTGGCAGAGGTTGGTCTCGCTCACAGGTCCATGACCTAAAGGCACTGATACTGGACCAGGTAGTGAATGCGAAGATTGAATTTTACTGTTCCTTTGAGCATGTGTATTATGTAACCCTGTATGGAGAAGATGGGATTAATCTTAACTGTGTATTCGGAGTACAGTCCTGTTGTTTGGCTGACCAGTTCCTTCGGAGCCAAGGGGAGGAAATGGAAGAGGAGGGGGAGGAACCAGACACAGCTCTTCATTGTCAGTCCCTTGCTGAAGAGGTGGATGAAGAGCTTTCACTCCCAGCCTTAAGATTCGTCAGTTTAAAGATGAACGCCTTCTATGATGCCCAGGTAGAGTTTGTTAAAAACCCTTCTGAGTTTTGGATTGGGCTGAGGAAACACAGTGGCGCCTTCGGCAAGTTGATGAGGACAATGTGCAGTTTCTATTCCTCTGCCAGCAGGCTGGATGGTCCAGCTTTGAGACCAAAGCCTGATGGCCTCTGCTGTGTCAAATGGAAAGAAAATGGTTATTACCGGGCTACGATCACCGGATTAGATGACAAGAGTGTGGATGTATTCTTAGTTGATCGAGGCAACTCAGAAAATGTAGGCCGGCACGACGTGAGGATGCTGCTCCCTCAGTTCGGACGGCTGCCGGGATTGGCTCTGAGGTGCGCTCTGGCTGATATTACGCCTTTGGCAGAAACTTGGAGCCAGGAAGCAATTTCCTTTTTTAAAAAGACTGTGCTCCACAAAGAATTAGTTTTCCATGTCCTTGACAAGCGGGATAATCAATACATTGTTGAGATTCTTGATGAATCAAGAACAGGGGAAGAAAACATTAGTAAGGTGATTGCTCAAGCTGGATATGCCAAGTATCAGGAATTTGAAACAAAGGAAAATATTCCCGGATGTGCCTACTTCCCAGGGCATGTTAGTGCTGAGAATAACAAAATATCTTCTGCCCAGAAGGAAGAAGTAGAACAGAAGGCCAGGAGAGATAAAACGATATGTGTTTCAGAAGCTTCGACTGACACCATAGTTGTTACAAATGTTTCAACTGGACTAGTTGTGCAGGAAAAAGAGAAGAGAGTGTCTGTTTATTCTCCTCTTATACAGAACTTCTTGGAAATTAAAGCAGGTTCTTCTTGTAAAGGAGAGATAACAGTTGGAAGTACAGTAGAAGTCAAAGTGTCTTATGTTGAAAACCCTGGCCATTTCTGGTGCCAGCTGACCAGGAATATGCAAGGATTTAAAACTCTAATGTGTGATATTCAGGACCATTGCAAGAATACCCCCATCCCTTACCAGGGAACCACCCCCGCTTGTTTGGCAAAGCGAACAGTAAGTGGGAGATGGTCCAGAGCTATGATCAGGGAGACACAGTCTCCAGAGTATGTCACAGTAGTATTTGTAGATTATGGAGACAAAGGTATGGTGTCTCTGAAGAATATTTGTTCAATTACTGAAGAGTTTCTCAAAGTAAAGGCTCAGGCTTTTAGATGCAGTCTTTATAATTTAATTCAACCAATAGGGCAAAATCCTTTTGCTTGGGGTAAAAAGGCAATACAAGTTTTCAGTGAATTTGTAGTTAATGCATGGGAAGACAATCTAGAATTAAAATGCACCATATTTGCTATTGCATCAATAGGTAACGAGGAACTGTTTTATATCGTGGATTTGCTAACACCCTTTCAGAGTGCAAGCCATATTTTGGTGGAAAACGGACTTGCAAGACCAATAAAACTTCCAAGTCCACTGGGCTTCCCTCTTCAGCTATGTTCTTACTACTATTCGACACACGATATGAAAATCGGAAGTGAAGAATCAGTGTATATAACACACGTTGATGACCCTTGGACATTTTATTGCCAGTTGGGAAGAAATGCACATATTTTAGAACAGTTGTCATGTTCTATTATACAATTAAGTAAAACTTTGCTGAGTATAAAAAAATCTCCCTTGATCCCTGGAGCCTTGTGCCTTGCCAAGTATACTGATAGAAATTGGTATAGGGGGATAATGTTAGAAAAAGATCCAAATAAAGTCCTTTTTGTTGATTTTGGGAACATTTATGTGGTGACAGATGGTGATCTGCTTTCAATACCTGGCGATACATGTGATGACATCTTATTTTTGCCCATGCAAGCTGTAAAATGTTCATTATCTGATATTCCTGATCGTATGCCTGAAGAAGTTATAACATGGTTTCAGGAGGCTACTTTAGATAAGTCATTGAAGGCTATGGCCATAGCAAAAGATCCAGATGGGACGCTGATTGTCGAACTATATGATGACAGTATTCGAATTAATGATAATGTTAATGAGAAGTTAGCACTACTTGGTTACAAAGGTGGGAAAAGAAAAAAAGATGGAAGTGAAGTACTCTGTACAACAAAAACTCTTGACATAGAAAAGGACAATACAAAGTTGTCACCTAGGGAACATTTAAGCGAATCAGCAGAGGACAAATTCTACAATATTGGGATCTTGGCAGAATCACACAAACCTAAGATCAGTTCAGCATGTAAGGAACTCAAACTTTCACAAAGCTCAACAAAGACAAACTTAGTCACTCAACAGCAGCACTCTGTGGAGAATAAAAATAGTGAAGTGTCTTTGTTAACAACAGAAAAGAAAAAGGAAAGTTTTCCTGAGCCACCACTTTTGGAAGTCACAAAACTAGAAGCCACTCCTTTAGAGAGAAAAACAGGAGATTCATATAACAAAAATTTGCCTCTAAAATTTTCTGAGTTCCCTCAGAAGACTATAATACCTGGCTTAAAAACAACTGTTTATGTTTCTCATATAAATGACCTTTCAGACTTTTATGTTCAACTAACAGAAGATGAAGAGGAACTTAATAATCTTTCAGAGAGATTAAATGATTTTAGTACAAGGCCTGAATGTTATGCAGGTCCACCTTTGCAAAGAGGTGATATAATATGTGCCATTTTTCCAGAAGACAATTTATGGTATCGTGCTGTGGTCAAGGAACAACAACCCAGTAACCTTCTGTCTGTACAGTTTATAGATTATGGCAATGACTCTGTGATTCATACTAACAAGACAGGTAAACTTGATCTTACTAATGCACTGTTACCAAGACTGTGCATCCACTGCACCCTAGGGGGACTTGGGATTCCTGAGATTTTAAACTGTAAAGAAATGCTGCGTTACTTTTCCCAAAGGACAGATGAGGCGCAAATAAGATGTGAATTTGTTAAATTTCAAGACAGATGGGAAGTTATTCTTGCTGATGAACATGGGATCATAGCAGAAGATATGACTAGCAGATATGCTTTTACTAAGAAATCTGAAATAGGACCTTCTACCCAAATATTTAATGGTGCCTTTTCAAGGTCTGCCAAACAAACAAACATTGACACTTCAGTATTTCTCAACTGGTATAATCCAAAGATGAAAATGATAAGAGCTTATGCCACTGTGATCGATGGACCTGAATATTTCTGGTGTCAGTTTGCTGACACTGAGACACTTCAGCATTTAGAAGCAGAAGTACAAACTGCTGGGGAACAGGCAACAGACTGGAGACGTTGTATCTCGTGTCCTCATATTGGAGATCCTTGCATAGTGAGATATAGAGAAGATCAGCATTATTATAGGGCACTTATCACCAATATTTGTGAAGATTATCTCGTATCTGTCAGGCTTGTGGACTTTGGAAACATTGTAGACTCTGCGGACCCCAAAGCGCTCTGGACCGTCCCTTCGGGACTCTTGCTGGTGCCTATGCAAGCCTTCCCGTGCTGTCTCTCAGGGTTTAACATTTCAGAGGGTGTGTGCCCTCAAGAGGGAAATGACTATTTTTATGAAATAGTAACAGAAGATGTGTTGGAGATAACAATACTGGAAATGAGAAAGGATGTTTGCGATATCCCTTTAGCAATTGTTGACTTGAAAAGCAAAGGTGAAAGTATTAATGAGAAAATGAAAAAATATTCTAAGATTGGCATTATTAGTACCAGTGATCTGCCCTATGAGAAAAATGGCCCAGAGATAAAGGGAGCTCTTGGACCCCGCAGTCCTCATGTTGGACTTGAGAAACCAAGTAGTAAAGTTGGACAAGAGAATACACTGTTTGTGGAGCCACATGAGACAGAGGAGCTCTTGGAAAGAACTGAAAAAGACGTAAAGATGATGGAAACCCAAGCGAACAAATTCTGTGACTCTGAAACTGGTAACATTTTTGAAATTTTTGAAAGCCCATGCAAAGTTAAAATCGGCACTGAGGTACTGGAAGGTAAAGTAGAGTGTCGTTTGGTCGACAAAGCCAAGCTTGGTAATACATACCTGGTTCCAGGATCGAGCTCGTTATTACTGCATGCCAGTGACACAAAGGAGATAGCAGAACTGAATTCACTTGAGGTGCCGCTCTCCCCCGATGATGAATCAGAAGAATTCGTGGAACTCGAATCCATGGAGTTACAGCATTCTCTAGTCGGGGACGAAGAAAAAGAGGAACCAGGCCTGGTGCCTCCAGCCTCGCCACTCCCCGACGGCTGTGACACAGAAGGCACCCTGGAGCCATTTACAGTGCAACTTCCCCTCACTTGTGAAGCCGAGAAAGAGCCGGAGCTAGAACTGCCTGCAGCCCAGCTGTGTCTAGACGCCACATATGGTGAGGACACAAGAGAGTCAAGTTGTGCAGGTCGTTGTGATGACCGGCATGGGTTGCCATCGCATTTACATGGAAAGACTTGTGATCCCAAAATGCAGATTGAAATGAATATATACAAAGGGCTTTCAGAACATAAAAACAGGGATGCCGTTTCCTCACTGACGCCTTTGTTCTCTGAAGAAGAATCCGGAGATGGGGGGAAACACAGTGTTTTACCAGGCCATGTCTCAGGTATGTGAATTTTTTCCTTTCACTTTCATTTAGGTTTGACTTAGTGTCTTTCCAAATTACTTATTTGTCTTAAAGAAAAAAACGATTCTTATTTGAATTGTTCAATTAATGGGGGGTGGTGGGGGGGAGGATTAAAACCTGAAAAGAGAATCAGATTTGGAGGGTATTTTAAACACAGGACAATTGAATTTTAAAATCACTGTCAAATAATACTGTACATGGTGGCTGAAATACTGAATTACTTTGTATTTAAAAATAGAATGCATAAAGTGGGCCTCCAGAAAACGATCACATTAAAATGTAAACAAAACATATTTAACATAAAGAGGTTATGTTTTTCGGTAAGTTTAAAAGAAAAAACATAGCATTGATTGCCGATCACTACCGTAGGCACGAATTAATGATAGGGATGATGTTAGCGGAGTGTTCACATTGAACTGTCTTTGTTTCATGCACATACCTTGTCATTCATTTACAGTCCCTTAAACGAAAATTTGACTTAGGGATCCTGTATCAACCAAAAAAGTTAACTGCCAGGAGTAAATATTAGAGAATATTTATTGTCATTAACTTCAGTGTAAATTATTACTACTGCTATCTTCTTGGCTGCTTAATAAGATTTAAAAGTTAGACAAGATGGCTACCTTTTAGTTTGTTTTTTCAGAATCCCTATTAGACTTTTTAATCATTTTTATATTATTAGATTTGAGCCATTGTAGACACAGAGAAAACAGTAGACTAAGGAGAATGAGAGTCACCGTCACTGCACCACCAAGAAATAGCCACAGGTGACGCCGTGGCGCACTCCCTGCCGATTGGTCTTTCTCCCCGCATGCGTGTTTATTCACAGAGTTTAGAACACTAAATAGAGTTTACATTCTGTCTACAGTGTTCAATGCTGCATTTTAATCTCTTACTACGCTTTTAAAATATTTCATTCCATAGGAAGTCATCCTGTGGATAGATGACAATTTGTTTCAGTATTACACTAGATTCTTAGTCCTCATCATTACATTTTAGAATCAAAAGTAATAGCTTCGTGGTAAGATTGTCTGTTCACTTTCAATATGCTGCTTTGCCATAGAAATGGTGATTGTAACAACCATAGACCACACCACATGTGACAATAATAATAAATTAGTAGAATTTTTCATGTTAGAATCAGGCTCACATCCTCAAAGAACACCACACATTCTGTTGCTTTTCTTTCCTTTTTTTTTTTTTTTTCTTTTTGAAAGTGGTAAGTGATTATACAGGCCTGGAGGCCCCTGGAAGAATTAAAAATGAAATCAAGGAAAGATGACAGACTTAGAACATGTCGTACCATACATGATACTGATTACATAGGAATAGCAAAGGCAGATTCAGAAAATGCTTTACTTGTGTATACCTAAGATTAAGGAATTAAGAGGTATGCATTGAGTCTTACTCTGTTCAATCTGGCAGCTCAGCCAGAGAATACCTACACTCTGAAAGGATTTACCGTTGGATCCAGATGTGTTGTGTGGTCAAGACACACATGGTCTGAATGTGAGATTTTGGAAGTAGCCGAAGAAGGCACAAGGGTGAGTAAAGTTGAAGTACTTTATCTCGAAATGCTCTTGCAGACTGTTGAGGAAAAGCTTACCTACTCATTCCCCCTCATATTTGGATGCAGTGCAAAAATCATTTAAAAAATTCAAAGATAAGCATCCTAGCAAAAAATTATCTTGGGTTCCTTTGTGTCCCTTACCCCCTGAAACTCTGTCAGTCACCAAGTTCCATACTTTCCACTTCTTATCTGTTAGTTAAAACTTTTTCTATCTCATGCCACTGCCGTGGTTAAGTCCCTCATTTCATAACCAGATTACTCTAATAACCTTCTATTTGGTTTACTTCTTCTAGTCTTCCTTCAATTGTTTCTTCACACTGCCAGTGTGAAGTTTACCGAATGCCAATCTGACTACATCATTCCAGTGTATAAAGCTTCTTGGGGGACGTGCAATTGATTGCGTTTCTCCAGTGATCTGAAAACGGCTTGTATCAGGGCCACTGGGTGTGTTACTTACAGATTTCAGGGCTGGGTCCTGGCTGGCTGATTCAGAGCTTCTGGGTGTAGGACCAGGGCTGTCCATTCTTCGGCCATTAAAACTCGAGAACCACTGTCTAAAACAGGAAAGCCCAGCAGGAAGGGCTAAGCGTCAGAGTGCCTCTCTAGCCCTTGGCCTCGCTCCTGTGTGTTTGGTGCCTTACATCAGATGAACTCAGACTCCTCCATTCCTCTTATATGCACCGTTCCGCTAGGCTTCTCTGTGGTATTTAATAACACAGTTCTGTCTGCCTGTATTCGGTCCCCTTCCCAAACTGGCTAATTGCCACTTGGAGGTGGACAAAGGGGCTGGGGTGAGGAGGATAAGGACATTCGTATTAGTGTTAACAATAAAAGTAAAGGTAAAAAAATTTTTTACTTTAGCCGTGCCTCTCCCAGGAAGCATTCACTTGCATTATTTTCTTAAATCTCTCCATCTCTTCCCCCTCCCCCCGTGAAAACAGCTGTGTGTCTGCTTTCTATTTCTGTAGCTCCTGCGGCAGGAGCCTATACTTCCTACATTGTCTCGTAATTATCTGCTTAGCGGTCTGTTTCTCCGCCCAATTTTGAACTTGCTGAGGTCTAAATTTTATCCATCTTTGAGCTCTAGGAATGCTTAATATGTTTGTTTTTGAACCGTAGTACCATTGAGTTGCAACATAATATTGAAATTTAATAAGATAATTTGCATTGCCTTTTAAAGTATTTCATTTTTAAAAGGATTGCTAGGGTACAAAAATCATACCAATGAAATATTTTTTCCCGTTGGTAGGTTTTGAGCCTGTCAGATGGTGTGGAGGAGACAGTGAGCCCTGAGAACGTCTGGAGCAGCGTGCCCGAGTGGGATAAGAGCCCACCTGAAGTATGGAATTACAGAAATGGTAATTGATGCGAACGTTGTCCTTCACTTTGAAAGATGACAAACTATTTCCAAAGGCTTTTTGTTTAGGAATAATGGAAAGAAACAAAATACTAATGCTGTAATAACAATGAAAAACAGCAATAATAAAATCAATGCCTCTGGACTTTATGCCACGTGTCCCTTAGGGCAAGCTAGTTGTTCATGTTTTACTCCTTGACTTTTAGGACTTAAAAAGTGAAAGTTGTTTGGTCTCCATGACCTTCGTAAAATATGTTTACAGCAGAAAATCTGGGAAAATGGCAAAGTTAAAAAGGAGAAAGTATTAATTACCTGCAATACTTCTATCCAAAGATAAACAGGTTGATCAATGTAGTTTTCTTTTATAGTTTTTCTGATTGTATGGACTATAAATATATCATTTACATATTTTGAACAAAGAAGATTTCGTTCCACATATAGCTTTTTATTTTGTTCTTTATTTAAGATTATAAGGTGGGACATTTTCCATGCCCTTATAATATGTCCAGGCGTTTTGAGTTTATCCTGTTTGGAGTTTAATGGACTTCTTGCTTCAAAACCTGTAGCTGATAGCTCCCCCATCTGGTCATGTCAGGGTTTGCATCTACTGATTGTCTGGAGAAGTGGTTCCTGGTTCTTTGTATGTTGAGTAATTTTGTATTATATCCTAAGTGTTTTGAATATTACATTAGAAGGCTTTGGCTCCTGTTAAAATCTTTTAGAAAATTTTGAAGTTTCTGTTTTGGCGGGTGATCAACCCAGTTAGTTTCATACCACAAGCTCTGTCTTTCCTTCTGTGATTGGTGGTTCCAGTGTCAGGTTAATTTACAAAGTCTTTTCTGTCATGTTGGGGTCTGCCCTGGACATAAGCCACGAGAGTTGGTCTAGAACTTGGGCCGTGGGTTCTATAGTCGTTCGCATGTTACAGGCTTTGCCATACTTTGCTGTGTTCTGTTCTGTTCAGAGGTGACATTGGGACTTATGTCAGTTCACGTGTAATAGTGTGCCAATTCCTTCCCTATCCTAGATTTCCTCTATACTCTCAGACCCCGGGGTCCTCTTATATCCAGCCCCCAGAGATCAGTCCTTTTTCCTGGTCCCCTGGTTGGAAAGCACGTTTCTGGTAAGGTTTTCCCTCGGAGCTGCCGTGCAGCCCTGCACTGATGGAGTTTGTCTTTGCAATGAAGCTGGCGGAGGAGAGAAAGGAAGTAATCTGACCCCCACCCCCAATTCTTCAGATAACAGAGGGGCCTCTTCCCCGTGCCAGGGCCAGATTCTTAGCTCAGATTTTTAGGTACCTGCACCGCAGTGGCCGGAGCGGCTCTCAGCGCAAGGCCAGGAGAGAAAACAGAGAAAGAGTGAAGGGGTTTCCCACCCTCATCTCCCCCCGCACAGCAGCCAGGGGGACCTCTTTTTCCAATCCACTGGCTAGAAATAGAGCATTTCTCTTAGAGTTTTGTTATCCATCCAACCGGACAGCTCTGATTTAGTTCAACTTCAGGTCAAAAGTAAGAAAAATGTAGGACAAGGAAGGATAAAAGAAAGAGAAACAACTGTGAAACTGACCCATTATGTGTTATTATTCAAGTTTTTTACTTCAGTCCTCATTGTACCTGTTCCTGTTTACTTTTCAGAAGCCACGGGTTGTTGCTTTTTGTATTCTTCCCAGAATTTTTTCGTTTCAATCTTGGCTGAAACCCAAAGGCAGTAATTGTATGACATGACATGACAGTAATGGTCAATAATTTATTAAACCATTTCTCTTTTGTTGGACACTTAGGTCGTTTGATGTCAATGAGAACATCATCTTATGTTAATTCTACGTTTTTGTTTACTTGCTAAAAATAACAACCCGTTTCACTTATATTGCATTAGTATTTACTAAAACTTTCTTTTACATTCTGATCTTTTCCATTTATTAATTTTCAAAAATCCACAGACAAATACATAGACACATAGGATTCTGTTTGGATAAACTACCCCATTCCTCCCAAATAGAAGAGAATCCTTTAAGACAATTTTAAAAGTTTATAAAGTAATATCGACACAACCACCTCTGGCTTTAAGTCAATTAGCAAATATAGAAACTAGTATGAACAAGGCTTTACATTTTTATTTGGTTCTTAATGACATTTAAATGACCCTTTCCTCAAATTTGAAGAAACTCTTAGGTATAGATGCTTGTCTACAAATGAGCTGGTGGTTTTCCTGGAAAAGGGCATCTCGCGAGGCATTAAATGATAGAGGACTGCTTTTCTGTGATAAGTCAAGCCTTGATCTGGGATTCTGTTCATGATTTTTAGATTTTTTTTAATCTGAGCTATTTTCTTTTACCATAAGAAGATGTCTCATGAATTCATTTCTGTACAGACACCATGCATGCACATGATGCTAGCAGGTGTTGAAAAGAATCTAGGGAAACTGTTCCTCTTCATTAAGTCTTCAACGGAGCATCTCTGTGCGGCTCACCACGGATAATGTGTTTGCATAGCAGCCCTTGAACTACGCACCGAATACCAGAGCCGTGGCAATTGGGGAGCTAACCATTGCAGAAGGGTCCTTTATTCTCTGCGTTGAGTGCTCCGGTGGAGACGGTCCAGAGAAATGAGTAGCCGAGAAATAGAAAACGTCCTGGAGATGATTCTTCACTATAAAATCCAATTGTCAGGCTTTCTAAAGGATTACTTTTTTTGTTATTTGCCGTTTTTCTGGTTTGCCTATAGTCCCCTTTCTGATTCTAATTATTTGTGCCTATAATAAAGACCTGGTTGTCACCCAAAGGTTCCTTCTGTTAGGCTATAGCCCAAACAGTGGGGAAAGATCTTTCCTTCATGTCATTGGTTGATACCACCATTAAAGGTGACTTTTGTTTGTGAAACAGGTCACCATATCTTAAAGATACCATTACCAGTAATCCTCAAACAAAAAGGGTTTATCAAGTTCCGTGGATGTTAGTAGTAAACAAAAAACAAAAAAAAAACACTTCAGCAAAAAATGTTTTTAAAAAGCGGGCTAAATAATCAAGAAGAAGATTCCTTGAAATATCACAGGAAATGTGTTTGTTGATTAATATTGAAAGTTAGATAGTGAATCTGACAAATTCATATTTTAATGGATGTTCTCAGTGTGAATTAGCTCATAGGTTCAGATGATCTATGTATGTTAAATGATCTCTTGGAATTTCTTGTAGGATTTTTAGTTTTATATACACAATACATTCTAATTCTTTGGAAGTTCCTGGTTATCGCATGATCATATTCATAAGTAGCACACTGGTTCTTAGAATTGAGCAAACTGAGAATGAAATCAGCCCTTGGTGGCTTTATGTGAAAAATACACACTACTCAAAGAGAACAACAGAGTAACTGGCTCTTAGCCTCGTTAACACCATTCTAGCAAAAGATAAAATATGCCAGTTGCGTAATATTTTAGAGAAACTTTGATAAGAGGTCCTGTGAGAACTAAAATACTAAAAAGAAAAAAACATTTTGTGGTAATAATTCTCTGTAGTAATTAGAATACTGACCTGTCCCCTTTCCCCATTTTTAGAGGACATTAAGTTTGTTGTGGTAAATGATTGTCTTGTTTTTTCTGTTTCTTTCTCAACTCGCGGTTTTTCTTTTCTTTCAGAAAAGGGGGCCGGAGGTAACACAGGCTTAGCTGCGGACCCCTGGCATCCAGACCAACAGCGTGTTGAGCAAATTGAGAGCACGAATCACAAGAAGTTGTCACTTTCTGAAGAATTTGATGTGTTGAAAACAAAATAGATCTCAGGTTGACTGTGCAGTGTATGTATGGCCGTATTGCTGAATACATATAGATTGGGGATCTTTATGTTGCTAAACAATTTGCTAACACATTAAGTCATATTTAAAAAAAACACACCTATTTTGGTTTCTTTTGAATATAATGTTTAAATTAAACTAGAAAATTATAGGTTTATGACAAGTATATTATACAATGCTACTTAAGACAATGGTTTTGTTAACTCCTTTCAGAAATTTTGTTTTGTTTCCGAAGCTTTGTTCTTTCTGTCTAGTTAAACGTTTTGACTAATGGTCTGTTTGAATTTGTAAGTATTCTAATATAACACAATATTCAAATAAAGTTTATCCTTAAAGATGTAGTGGTCTCATTTCATTAAAAGGGGAATAGAATTTTGGATCACCTGTGGTAACAGAACCACGATTCTCCAATTGGGGAAAATACAGCAATATTAAATGTTTTAGTCACTCAGCTGATCCTTTAAATGCATTTTCTTATTTAATCCTTGATGCTAAGGTGCATATTAATATTATCCATATTTTATAGGTGAGAAAATTGAAACTTCTTTAGAGGGGTTAAATACCTTGCCTAAGGTCAAAGAGCTAGAGGCTTGATCAAACTGGACCCGTCAAACTTCAAAGTCCACACTTTTAAAAACATGGGTTTCTATAGGTGGTAGTATGCAAAGTACAGATCCTCGTTTTAGGATACAGATCTTAGTTATATATTGCTAACTCCATGTGTGATCCAGGCAGGTTATACAATCCCTTTAAGTCTTGCTCTTCCTCATCTGTGAAATGGGGATAATAAAATCCTTCATGCAGTCTTTTTAAGATTATAAATAATTTATGTAAAGTACCTGGAAAGGAGAAGGCATTCAATAAATACTCCCGTCTTTTCCCTGAAAGACACCAAGTATGCGCTATGCAAGGTGGGTTTTTTTTTCTCTTTTTGAACCCTATCTCACTGGAGGATAATATTTCCCTCCAGCAGTTATTTTCTCCTTTCCGCAGCAGCATGTGCCGCCAACAACGGATTTTAAAGAGGTGCTGTTGAATGGACGTCAGTACAGTTGGAACGGTTACCCATTTCCAAAATGGGCTTTGCCACGGGAGAGTGGGGAAAGGACGTACGCATAGGAAGCACCATCAGGCCCCGAAGCCTGGTGGGAATAGCGGGAGCTGAGAACTTTAAAGGCTGGGTATAATTTCAATAAGCAGAAAGGAGACAGTTTTGCACTAAACGTAATTGAGGACCGTAAGTATGTGGCCTGTTCCCGAGATAATGAATAGGCATGTTTGGCTCTACATGTAGGAGACAGAGCTGTGAATCGCTGGGAGGAAAAGAGAAGACGCTTTAGAGTAAGCTTATAGAAAGCTTTTAGTTTCATGCCGAGGTGACGGATCTAACTCTTTTTTTCAACTTTTAAAACTGAATGGCTAGGATCAGAGAACCCGAATTTCTCAAAGTGAGTGATTTTGTACCTTAAAACGTTAAGGTAGGCCTGCAGTGCCATTCCAGAACACACAGTTGCTTCTTAACTGGGCAGAAGGGATAAGGATGGGGTAGTTATCGTGAGCCAAGCTTGCTTACCAAGCACTGATTATCCCCGTGCACACGGGCTCAATTAAACTTAATTACAGAGAAGTCATAGGATCAAGGCCATACTTAAGACTATACTTAACTAATCACTGGCATAAGTTTTTATACTCCTTGGGAAACTAACAAATACAGATTCCTGGATATATAAGTGCATAATTTTGTAAGGTACCTTTTTTCCTTCTATTTATTGTTATATTATACTTCCAGGGCCACCTATAGAATTTTTAAAATTCATTAAAAAAACTAACTTGGAAAATAAAGCAGTTAAAAGCAATTCTGAATGTTCCTTTGTTATCCTAGTTTTGGGGGTGAATAACGAATGTGTTACATAGCTGGAATCTCTGCCCTGTCTTACGCACCTTTCTTTAGTCAGTAGAATCCACCAGAGATAGACCGTTAAAGCCATGCAAACAAATTACCCACTTTCTTCAATCTGCCGCCCTTGCCCTGTCTCCAATATTTTCACACTTGGCCACACCACATTTAGTCACTGTATTCAAATTGTATAATATTACTAATCCAGTAGGAAAGCAATGGCTTTATTATCTGCTCAATCTAATTTTCCTTACCTTGAACAAAAAGCAAAGGGAAGTGTTGTCAAATTCTATCTAGAATACCATGTGTCTAAAACACAATTGTACTGATCAAAACAGAAAAATGAGGCAAAAAAAAAAGTTTTGTTGTTATATTTTTAGGGAGTGTTATGTCCTTGCAATATATTTTCATTGGCACAATGTGCTCGTTTTAACATCCAGTAATGTAAAAACAGTTATTAACTTGATACTTTAAAAAAAGGGTCATTTTAGTAAAAAGTAAAATTAAGGCTGGTATGGTTTTTATATATTGCAGTCTGTCTTTACACTTAAAAAAATAAAACTTTAATCCAAGCTTCAGTCACTGTTATGGTATAGCCTACATTTTAAAATATGAGTTCACTGGGAAAATACATTAAAATCATACCCCACACACTTCACACAGTTTTAAAATACGACTTTTTTAAAAAGCACTTTTAATCTACATTCTGTTTGTCTATTCCTGTAGAGTTCTGCAGAGTGCCATGATGGTCGTTTATGTCAATGTTAGTCCCTGGAATAAGGTGATCATCTTCCCCTTCAACCAAATAATCCCACTTATCAAAATCTTTCTGAAGTCCTGTAAAACATAAACGTTAATAACATTAAACTTTTGAAAGTGGTAACAGCTGACTGCCACTAGATGGCACCATAGCATCACAAATTACGTAGTCTTTATAATGATCAGACAGGTGTCCTGTGTCCAGTTGCCCAGTGGCTTCAGCTGCCGCATCTGAATGAGATGGGACTGAGGTACGTGACCAGCGGCCTCGGCATGGAAGTCCACCCTAGTGTTCTAGGGAGACTGTTAGCTTTTTAACAGGTAGCCCTTACTGTCTGAAATACGTGTAATATTATGCAATGTAGCAAAATTTCTCAAATTTTTTTTTAAACTGACTACGTTAAATTAAATTGTAAACCACTGGAAACTGTTAACATGAGACTAGTGCTGTATAAAGACATACAGTTTTGTCCTGAGAATCATCTTGTTTATGGCATGAAAATACAGTTTCTTACCTAAATGCTTTTGTAAGAAAGCTAAGGAAGCTTTATCAATAAGATCAAGAGCTACATTTGAATCTATTTCTCCTTTTAATGTGAATAGGTATCCAGTTACTTTGCCAGTTGCAAAAGTGAAGTCAGCAAAATTCTGATGGACTGAGCCCCTGAAAGATAAATGAGACATTAACAAATCACATTGTCTGATCAAATTATATTCATAGTTAGGGTGCAGGAAAGATGCTGGCCAGGCTGACTTACTGACTGAAGACAAAGGACAAGAGACCAAAAGATTTGACCCCCTCAGATAGGGACCCGAGGGTCACAGACGGTTCATTCAGGGGTCCTGGAGTATGTACTTGTCCTACTTCTAGATATACAATCCAAAGCTTCCAGTTTTGCTTGGCATCTTGTCTTTAGATGAAATGACTCCAGCTCTTCAGGGGACTGGAATCCTCCCAATTTGAGTCATAGGCTCGACTCGAGCCAGAAGCCTGCTCCCCTCACCACCACCAATTAACTCTGTATCTATTCGACACTAATCAAAACACTGTGGATTTAAGCCTTGGATTAAGGGGATTAGGAAAACGCTTTTCCTTGTGTTATTTCAACAAGCATTTTACAAATACCGCTATGCTGCACTGTAAATTCACCAACAGCCCACCATCAAATAGAATGGCTTTTTTTAATGCTCATTTTCAATGACCTCGAGGACATTTGACACATGATTTTCTTGCATTTTTTTCTTTTTGTTTCCTTGACACTGCACCTGCCTCTCTTCCCCTACACTCTGTTCTTTACTGGCTGTTCACCTAAATGTAGGCATCTGTCGAGGCTCTATCCTCAGACCAATTCTTTTCTCACGTTGCGGCCTCAGCTACTCCAAAGGTTTCATCTATTGTATAACATACAACGTCTCTACATTTCCAATTTGTGGCCAGACATCTCTACCCAGATTTCCCGGTCTCAAGCTAAGAAATTCCAAGGTTTAAATACATTTTTTTCAGGCCCATTCAGTGCAATTCTTTCTTTTTTCTTTTCTCACTTTGCTGCCCTTTGTAAGCAAACTACCATCCTCTTAGTCACCTCTAACTCAAAACAGAGGCGCCTGACACCTGCTCACTCTTCCCCACATTCTCACCCAAACCTGAGAGTTAGACTCATAAAGAAGGGAGAAACAGGGTTGCGAGAGAGCCCAGGGCAGAAGCTGGGGTGCTACCAACTGAGAATGGTCTGGCCAATGGAGAAGGAGGGGGTGGGGGGAAGAAGGCCGGGAGCAGTCTAAACAGCAGGGGAAGCAGGAAAGAGTAGGGCCGGGTACCTGGGGAGGAGAAACAGGGGCTGTCAACAAGGGCTGTGGAGAGAGAGGCGGAGACTGCAAATTAGGCGGCCGGGCCTTTGATAGCCTCAGCAGGAGTTCAGCCCCCTGGGGGGCACACAGGAAGCTAGACCCCAGGAGTCAAGTGCGATTGGAAGTAAGGGCATGAAGTATCAAATACAAGCTATTCTTTCAAGGGTTCCAACAGGAACAAGAAGAAAAAATGCCTAGGAAGGAAGAAGGGTGGGGGTAAGGTTAGGTGTTCGTGCTCCTCCCTTTCAGAATTAGACTTGCACACACAAATGAGCTAAACCGAAGTCCCTGCCTTATCTAGACCTTTCCTCGCCATCTATCTAAACTCTCTATCCTTCAAGACCCAGTTCTACTCTGATCTTCCAAGCAGCCTTTTCTGACCACCGCAGTTGGAAAAGACTTCTCCATTCTCTGATCCCCAGGTCTTCATTGCCTATACTATCCATTTCTTTCCTACTGTCTCTTCTTTGCCCCTTGGCTATAAACCAGGTTTCAGATAGGAAAGGGATGAGCACTGCCTTTGCTTTGTAACATCGCACTGTGAATTCAAAACCCTATTGGGATCTCTTGTTCACATCCATGTCATAAGCAGATTAATAACACTCAAGGGGACCCCGTTACAGTTTGGGGAATTTATAAATTCATGTCGTTTCCAAATAGGTAAACACATTGCCGGTCTCAACAGATGTTCTGACTCTTTTTCCTAAAGAGTTCCTACCCTGCCTGATGATGGAATACTTCCCTCTACCCCAGCCTCCAAAATGCGTTACCTGTTCTTGTATTTACATGAAAATGGCATGGATCCTAGTGCAAATTTTGATTATCAGTATATAAGTTACATATAGTGACACTACTCAAAACATTTGCATTTTAAAAAGGGTATGCCTAAATGCACTTAGAACCTGAGATTTTCTACCATTCTTGCTTATTGAAAGCCTAAACAACACATTTAACAATCCTGTAGTAGCCGATATCGGTTGCGGTTTATCCGGGTTTCAAGTGCCTGTTTCAGATGCCGAAATACATCAGTTTCTATTACCTGATTGTAATCATTTTTCTTTCTTTACCAGGTACGAAGCATTTTTTCATTTTCATGATATTAGCAGGATATTGGAACTTTTCAGAGTTGATAAAAAAGAGGGGCTGAGGAAACGTGGAATATACTTTCTCATCCACTGGCAGCATCCACGCGTCCAGAGCAATACCACACCTGCAGGTGTTCATTGACAAGAACAAAAGGAAGCCGGTTACACACTGGCTGACATGCAGGACTTTCAGATGATGCTGGGATTCATGGAGGCCACCACACTGGTCGGTTAGCAGTCTTCTCACTCGTGTTGTAATTCACGTGGGGCGGGGCCGTGATTAGCTTTACAAGGCAGCAGGCGCAGGGTTATGGGGTCGTTTTCTTTAGGAGGCATTTAGGAATTTGGACCTTTAGAACGATACGCAATCTTTAAAGTTTTTATTCACTTATATATTATTTTCAAAATACGTTTCTGAAAAGTAGTGATGTCTTCAAAATCATGGGTGTCTGAAAAAATGCAATGCATGCAGAGTCCCTTCTGTACTCCATAGCCTATTTATTACACCTGCTTTTAAAGTAACAATGGGAACCACTGCTTTATATTTAGAGGTGTTTTACATGGAAAAGTGTCTAGGCATTGAAGAAAAACATATGGGGCATATTACTTGAAAATGTAACTAATTTTCGTTTTAAAAGTCAGTTTAGCCTATATTTCTTGATCTTTCAGGTGCTGTTTTACGTACTAAATGGGCTAAAGAAAGAGAATCCCCTTACACTGAAACAGATTTTAAGAAACGTGAGATGAAATTTCACAAACGATCCTCCCCTTTCAATAGGGTGGGTTCTCCGTGACCTCGGCAGCCTGAGATGAAGCGTTTCAAGAACGAAAATATTTCTGACAGTTAGAAGACTGGAGTCTGGTCCTAACTCCCACCCAAATAACTGTGTAATGTCAGACCTCACTCCAAATTAAAGATGAAAAAAATTAATTAAAAATACTCTGCCTATCAGGGAAGTCTAGACTACAAGATGGCAATATTACTATGGCAATCTTTATGTCACAGATAAAATATGTGTATTAAGATGTATTTCCAAGTGAAATGTTAAGCTCTCAAACTCGTAAGCAGGAATGATGAGGAAAAATATATAGGGCAGGGGGGAATTTTCAACAGCAGTAAAATAGATGGTTTCTGCCTAGGAAAATTCATAGAGCGCTCTTAATGGAGGCAAAAAAATAAACTTGTAAGCCTCAGAGGATCTCTTCCTTACTAACAAGTGGATAAAGCTGTGTTTCGCATGGGTTACCCCTCGCCCTCTTCCAATAAATTGCTGCTCCCTCTCTCCCTCCTTCTCTTACCTGAATCTCCGGTCATCATGAAGGGCCTGAATAACTGTGGCGCCACCGAAAGAGTGTCCCATTATTGCTATTTTATTCCTGTCGATAGAGTCCTACGTGAAAAAGCAGGATATGAATCCATAACTATCTCAAAGGTCGTTAGAAGAACAGACTAAATGATTTTGTGAATCACGCAGTTGTGGTTCAGTTCATGAACATGGTTACACGCCTTATACATACCTGCTTATAAAAGAGATAACCACATAGACAAGTATACACATACCTAGTACACAGACATAAATATGTATATACAAACACACACATACATGTATTAAGCATTTGTAAAAGTTCAGAAATGAACCTAATGGTCTCCCCAGTCACCCACACCTGAAACATCAACATCTGTGCTGACTTCTCCATCTGCCCAGTTCCTATTTATTAGTTTGCTCATTCCATGAGTGTTTATTGAGCGTCTGCTCTGTGCCGGACTTGCAGTCCATTGTCAGGGAGCTCACAGTCTACTGGGGAAGAAAGACACACGGGTGCCTGAGGCCCACACGAGTGGTACCCAGGAGCAGAGCAGGTAGAGAGCTAACCTACGGGCTGGGCAGTGAGGTGCAGGGGAGCTTCTCTTGGAGGAGGTGATGCCTGACTTGAGCTGAAAATTAAGCAGCACTTGGTGGGGGGTGTGTCAGGCCCAGGGGACAGCACGTACAGAGGCATGGGGACGGGGGAGAGAGTGGCTGGTTGAGGAACAACAAACACTTCACTGGTTGAAGAACATCAAACACTTCAATGTGTCTGGATGACAGGTCATCAACTTATGCTTAAACTCAAGTACGTGCAGTTGCCTCTGCTCCAGGCACGCCTCCCTCCACTCCCTCCTTTGAGTCTTTGTTTATGCTCTCCACTAAATCTGCTATTCATCTCCTCTCAACATTTTGTCTAAAGCTTTTGAACCAACTTTCCGGGATAAACCCCGAACACATGCGGAAACCATCCAAGGTATCACAGTCCTTCTACGGGAGGCATTAAGTTGAACCATGTGAAACTGGCATTTTTGTGCACTGACCGTGGCCCACTTCATATATAGTGCAACCTCATGCATTCCTCCCTGCCGAATACTTGACCTGCAATTTTACTTTGCAGCCCTCTATCATGCTGTACCTTGAATCACAGCAGAAAAGCAGATGATAAAGAACTAGGGGACAAGATGGAAAGACTGTCTTAACTCACCTTCAGCTGTCGCATATCAAAATCTAAATTTAAAACGTTCTTCGCCGGGATTGCAGAAAGAATCACATTGAGAGCTTCGGAACACTCCTTCGCTCTTTGTTGCACCTAATACCATCATTAGAAGAAGGAAACGACAAAGTACGAAGTTTGTAATATTTGTTTAGAAGCTGGTGTAGAGCTTGCCTGTGGGGGGGAAATGGTCAGTTGCTTATAAGCTAACTGGCGGTGTCTAAGCAGGGAGCTTTGCAGGGTCCAGATCCTGGCTGTCTTGCTTTCCCACGGTGTAGCCTCGGATGATTCACCTAATCTCTCTTGGCTTCCATTTATTGTATAATGCTACCCAGCTCAGTGAAATGTGGGTGGCGTTATTAAATGCAATAACATATGTCAGGGATTTTCCTCCCTTTTTCGTCTCATGGCACACACAAACTAATTACTAAAATTCTACGGCACACCAAAAAAAATATTTTTGCCAGTCTGACAAAAAAATAGTTATAATTTTGATTCATTCATGCTGGATGGCTATTGTCATGTTGGTTGTTGTCATTTTTTAAATCTGACAATCGAAGGGAAAAGAGGTCTGTGCCCCTGACTAAATAGTCAGGGATTGCATGTTTTAAAAATTCTTGTGGTGCACCGGTTGAATATTGCTGACGTAAGTGAAGCGCCCATTAGAAAGCTGTCACAGGGTGGAAGCCAGTGTGCTTTACTTCATTTAATCTTCCCAACAGCCCCGTAGGAAAGATACTGTTATTTTTATTTTGTAACAGAGAAAACACGAAGCAAAAGTAACTTGGCCAAGTAACTCGTCCAAGATCACCCCACAGGTCGACGGTGCCAGGATTCAAATGCAGAAAGTAGGGATTCTAAGGCCTGGACTCTTAATACTATCTATACCCACTCTCTGAAAAGTAATCTTTCTTATGGGACTATGAATTTATCTCGAGATTTTAAAATGAGAGGTTCTAATGCAAAAGAATCCTGTATTTTCGCTTCAGCTCCCAGAATTTTTGCTTGTCTTTGTTCTCACTATGACCCACACTTTCATTAAGGGAACTAACTTCACTCCTCAGAGTATCTTCTAACAGATCTTCAGGGAATGGGAAGGAGGCGCAAGGAGCACAGGTGGCGTGTGTTAGATTAAATTAGCACATATCCTGTTGCTTGTGCGTTCTAGCCACCTCACCGCCTCCCCTGAGTGTGGCGTACCTGTGTACTTCGTTGAAGACCCTGATCCTCCCCTTGTCTTAGGACTTTGAGATAGAGCCAAGACTTGTTCCCTATTTCTGCAGCAGACTGGTCATTGAAATAGTAAGTTGCAGAAGCGGATCCATCTCTGCAACACAAACAGAATCAATTACTTACACTTCCCCATCCTTAACCTCACTCTGACCTTTCTGCCTTCCCTTTCATCCTGGACACTACATTTCTTTTTTTTTTAATCAAAGGGCACCCCACCCCACCCCGCCACCACGGGACTTCTAAGTAAAAGGCATCGTTGTGAGTCAATGCAACCCATTCTATCTTCACAATTCCCAGAGGAGGCCACGTTGAAAACTCACTTCTGGAATCAAATCCAGTGAGGTCGCTTACTAGCTGTGTGGTTTTGTCCCCTTCATCTTCCTCCTCCTTAAAACAGTGATAATGGCAACCATCTCACAGGGTGTTTATGAAGATTAAACAACGGTGTGTAGATATGTCACACAATAAACCCCCTGGAAGCGTTAACTCCTTTTTAAATTCTTGACAGTCAAACTCGGTCTCCTTTTTCTCTCATCAGGTAATCATAATTGACAACCCAACATTTTCTTATAAATCTTTAGGAAAGTTAGAGCCCAGCTACCTACCAGGTGACATACCTGTGTTCTACAGTAGCAACTATAAATCCATGAGATGCCAGGTCATTGCCAATAGCAGAATAAAGTGTCCTTCAAAACAAAAAGAGGGAAGCATTCAGCTACCAGCCATGATTACGAGGTGCAGTTCATTGATAAACCGGGGCAGGTGGAGGCCATGACACCCCCAAAGTAGTTGGGGGTGGGGAGCAGAGAGTTGTGGTTCTCAGTGGGGGGCAATTCTGCCAGCCCCTCAGGGGATATTTGACAATGTCTTTTGTCATTTTCCTTATCATGAGTTGGGGGAGGGTGCTGTTGACACCTGGTGGGTAGGGACACTGGTAAACATCCTCCAACGCACAGGACTGCCTCCGGTCCGCAACAAGAAATCATGCAGCCCAAGCCCTCAATAGTGCTAAGGCTGGGAAATGCTGGTGCAGTGATTGTAAACATTGCCTTTGAGAGTTCTGAGTTTCAACCGCGGCTCTGACACTTGCTAGCTAGTTCCATGACTTCAGGTAATTGCATTACTGAATTTTTGACCTCACCTTAAGGGGGTGGGGGTGGGGGCTAATAAAGCCTTTGCTGTAGAACTGTAAGGTTTTAATAAGACAGCGAAGGTAGGAAGGCAGTACGGTGCGGTGCTGAAGGGAACAGGACCTGCAGTCGGACCGCTGTGTTTGAATCCTGGTTCCACTACCTATTCGCTGTCTACATGGCATAAATCACCTACCTTACCTCTGCCTGGGGTTTTTTGTGTTTTGTTTTTTTTTAAGCCTGTGGAAGGGTGATGCTGTAACAGAATGGTACCTAGCGGGATTATCGTAAGGACTAAATAAATACATTTCCGTGCTTATAATCATGCCTAATACGGTCACTACTGAACATGTCAGCTGCTGTTTAAATGAATGGACAGAGTGAGATGTTTAAAAATCATGCACAAAGCCACAGCATCTGTAACCCGCTTCCAGGTCTTCATTCTGCATGGTTTTCTCATATCACGCATTTAGTAGAAAATGTTCATGAAGAATAAAAAGGAAGTTGGTAGGAACTATGTCTTCTACGCCTAAAGATGCACAGGATCTATTAGGTAAGGGACAATAAGCTAATACAGGGATCAGTAAGCCTTTTCTGTAAAAGGCCAAAGAATGTACATGTCCAATTCTGTGGGCGATACATTATTGGTCACAACTACCCAACTCTGCCGTCGTCACACAGAAGTAGCCATAGACAACGTGAAAAATGAATCGGCATGACCGCATTCCAATATAATTTTGTTTAGAGAAATAAGCAACAGGCTGGATCTGGCCCTGGGATTCCAATTTGCCAACCGCTGCTCTAGTGGAAATCAAATTACTAGCTAGACTCTAATTAAAGAACTGGAAATAATTTCTGATGGCAGATGCTACCCAGCTTTTTTCCAGCGAAAAGCCACCTTTTATTTTCTGAAAGTTGTATAATACTCTGAGGTGGCGGAAGGGGAGGCAGACGAAGAGATATAAGAAGAATGTGGAAAGGGTGTGATGATCGTGAAAACGTGCCCCTCGGGTGTCGTGCTCTAGGGCCCATAGTTGACTGAAGACCCCGCTCAGCTCCCACTCCTCTGGATCTACCACCAAGGGAAAGCTAAGCTTCCTGTACGTTGCTCCCACTGACGGGCAGCGGGCGGGTGTTGTGAGTATAGGCCCCTCCTGTGAGATCCAGGGCTCCGCTAATGAACAACGCTGGGTCCAGCACTCCCTCCACTGGCCTGGCTGAATCGTTCTTAGAACTGTGCTCCAGTCTGAGGCTTTTCATACCCGACCCCGCTCTGTCTGTCGTCTCCTTCCCAAGTGTCCGTCTGCGTCACGGTCTGAAGGCTCCCCCATCATTTCCAAATCCTTCCCCTCTATCCTTCACAGGCATTTCTCTCAATAAATGGCTTTCACGGTTAATCCAATCCTGGTCTCCATTTCTTGGGGTTCCTGAGCTAACCCAGTGGCTGGTTTTGAGAGTGTAAACATTATGATACAGAAGTACAGCAGCCAAAAATGCAACACCCTCTCTCCTCCGTTGTGAGGCTAGTCTCCATGAGCTGGCAGGAGAAAAAGACAGGAGTGGGACTTATCAATAAAACACAGCCAACTTTTGAGGAACCCCAGCTCCTCCAGGCCAGGGGTCGACATGACACTCCAAAACCTGTTATTCCCTTGTTGGGGAGAAAAATATGTTCGGTCATTGATCGCTGAAAGCTAAACTCGTTCAGCCTCTCAAACTTTACCTGAATGCTCCCAAACCATGAGAAAAAACAATTAGCGGATATTTTTCCCCAGTCCTCACAGGGGAATTCCAGCTTGCAGGAGTTTTCACTGAACCTAGACAAGAAGGGAAAATTATAATTAGGGTCTCGACTGGAAAGTTGCTGGTTAATTTAACTTGCATCTCCTTGGTATAAAATCCTGAGCCAAGGAATGTAAATGTTTATGCATTCATAATAAATTCATTAAAAATTCTCCTACTAGATATCCACCAACCAAGGACCTGAACCATGTGTTTTTCCCTGAGACCACAGGATCATTAATTATCAGCTCTCCTTGCCAGCTCTGAGCTGACGGTGAGACATTTTCCTACTTAGGGGCGTATTCGGGAAGGTTGTTCCTTACTACCAAGGCCAGGTTTTAGCAAAACTTCAAAGGGAATGCTCTGGAAACAAGCTAAACTTCAGGAGCATTTACACTGAAAGCCAGAATCTTTGACGAGGAGGCTCCTCTCATTCTAACTAGGTCGTGGTCAAGAGAAAGGTGGAGAGACTACTGACCTCATACTCAGACATGGCTTTGGACACAGCTCCACCACTTATTAGCTATTGACCTCGGGCAAGTGAAGAGAACTCTCTAAGTTTCAGGTTCATTTTCTGTAAAAGGAAGGGAATGAAACCTATCTCATAGGGTATTTGGGAGAATTACTTTTAAGTAGGTAACATTCATAAAACACCTGGGTAGTCGCATAGGAAGGGCACAAAAAATGGAAATATTGTCTTCTCTTCCTCCGCTTCTCAACTGTTATTCATCACTTATTTGTGTTTCATGTTCTCCTCTGTAAAATGGAGATGTGATCATGAAGACTGAATATGATGATTGCTAATGGAAGTTACTTTTAAGTTACTCAAGCACCATAAAGATGTGTAGTTTAAAAAAATAACACCAAGGAGGTGTTTAAAATAAATGCCAAAAGCTGTAGGTTGTTTTGAGGGGGAAACTAGTAGATACAGTTAACACCAGCCCAGCAGCAGTGTCTGGTGAAACAGGTAAGGAAGGAAAAGTCTCTATTTATGAAGTACAGACTAACTGGGTGGCGAATGCACAGCAGGTTGTCTTAGGAGGAGAGGCTGGTCCCTTGGGGCTAGGTGATGGGAATGAAGTAGAGTCTCCTCACTTATCGTAAGTAGGAAAATTAGCTTTCAGTCCTTTGTTTTGGCTTTGGGGGGCTACGGTGGCTTCTACTTTCTTTTTCTTTTTGCCCAACGTTGGCAAGCATTTTAGCACAGGGACTGGTCGGTCTCATCAGCTCAGCTGCTGCTCTCCACAGAACGTGAGAAGAAAAACCAAAGACCAGCCACTGAGAGGTGTTAGAGCCGGTGTGACAGTCTGATACTTTCCTGCCACCCATCACATCATATTCAGAATTCACAAAGGGGGAACGATTGATTTGGCGAGAGTTACCTGGCCTTTGGTCTTTTAAGAAATAGGTACTTTCTTTGTCACCTTCATAGAGGTTTAGACTGGTGAAAATCTATTTTGGTCCTTACCTGCCTGAAACTCTTGCTGTTTTCAAGACTTTTGTATATTCTAGAGCGTACAAAGCAGGATTTGCAGAAATCTTACCAAATAATAAGCTCAAAACTTTGCCCATAAACCAGTGTGTTCCAAGAAATTTACTGAGACCATAAAAATATTCTTTGTTTGGGATCCAAACAGTGTCAGGGTGACCATCAGGTTCGGATGGATAATACAGGCGCATGAAGGTGCTCTGTAGGGGGAAGACATGAACGTACTTTTAGTCAAGTTTCTTCTCAGACAGATTCCAATAGCTACTTCGGCGGGGACCCCAAAGCCTCTGTTGTTCAGGAAGAGGTTCAGGGAACTTTCTAAGCTGCTGTCATGACTGAGTACAGTCAAAAGAGAAGAGAAATAGAACAACGACAAGCTTTCTGGGGGAAAAGAAAGGGAGCCTGTTTTCAGCCAATAAGGAAGAGAAAAATAAGAGTTCATAGTTAAGTTAATCAGATGACAGCATTGAATTGTGGAGTGACTTAACTAGCAAAGCAATAGAAACGGCAAAACGAATCGATCTCAGACGATGGCGAGGTCAAGTGTTAAAACCTCTGGGGAGCCATAGTAAGGATAAGTGGTATTAAAGCATCACCTTAACAGTATATTCGGACAGCAAGTCTGTACAACCGACGGAATATGGTCCACTTCCTTTGGGGATTTTAGATTGGCCAGACATAGCAGCAGCCATCAGAGCTTGGATTTTACTGATCCGTGCTGAAAAACAGGTAAATATTATCTCACTTGTCACCCATTACTCCCCAGACTTCATTATGGAAACGACTTCCAGTCAAGTTCCTGCCCATAGTGTCTGGCCCTCTTCATTTTTTAAAGAACTAGTAAAAGGCACAATCATTGAGGACCTGCTGTATGCAAGGTACCGTGTAAGGAAAAAGGTGGAGACATAGCTCTTCCCCCAAGGCACTTAGGACAATCACCTCCTAATGCTTATGACTTTGCCTTTACCTTCCTCTCCAATCCAGAGCATATTAAGGACCACTTTCCAAATCTGTTTTTCCTATGCATGAACTTTACCTCACAGTTCTGATTTGTGTTTACAACTTCCCATTGCGTACCCCCAGCCAATGTCCTTCCCGTAGCAACATCGAAGTCAATGGTTCAAAGTGAAACTAAATGACTATGTCCCAACTCCCCCTCCTCATCTTCCAACCAGAAACCTGGGGATCATCTTACCGTCCTAACTCCTTCTCACCAACTCCCTACGTCCAACCAAGTCTCAATTTTTAACATTTGTTTTTAGCTCGGGGTTATCTCTCCAGCACATCCCTGACCCTCTGGCTCAGCTGCCTCATTTATAACTTCACTCTCTCTTGGCCAGACAGTTGCCATCTCTCCTAAGTGTTCTATTCACCTTGGAACTTGGTCTTTTCAAATGCATCGTTCACCCAGCTCCTGGAGGGATTTAGAACACGAATCTCACCAGGCAATTAAGTCTTTGTAAAATCCTTCAATGGCTTCTTGTCACCACATGGTTTTTCTTGAAGGGGAAACTGTTTTGGAATCTTTTAGGAAGGCAGCTTGCAGCTGGTATTTAAATGTACACATGCCTTCCTGAGCTACTGCCATTGCTACTTGAGGCACAAATATGGTCTCTTTCCAGTGTTCTGGGGTTCGATGTGTCCGTAGGCACTCAAGTTCAATCCCCAATTCCTGGGAACCGTGGGAAAGACTCTCCGTGATCTGGAGTTCCACTGCCTCATAGTCTTCTGCTTTTTCCCTGCGTCTCCCTTGCATGTGACCCAGGGCTCCTGGGCTACACGCTGGGTTGTCAGATGCCTCGATACCGGTGTAAATGCCAGTTCCCTGTGTTTGAAAGCCCTGTAGCAAAATCCTGTTCAACCTTTAACACCTGGATTTGATGTCAGGTCTTCCCTGAAGCCTTCCTTGATCCCCAAGACTTAATCATTTTATCCTCGGTATTAAATCAATTCCCTGTATATATTTTTTATCACTCTTCCTATCATACGATATTAAAATTGTTTGTACACTGTCGCAGTAGGCTATATCTGAAGGGCTGTATCCATGTTTTTGTGTCCTCAGATCTACGTAGTCAGTGCTCAATAAATATTTGTGAACAAGAGCTGAAGCGAGCTTTTCACTGCCACTGCCCGGTCATTTCCATCAAGTGCTTCGTGGCATTCATTCTCTTACCCACCCACGCTTGAAAGTTTATCTCTGGTGTCAAAGCCCTTCAACACATTCACGCCTTCCTTTCCCCTGTCTTCTCCTTTCTAAGTCAGATGTCATTTCAAGATGGCGAGCCCAAACACCAGCATATCCAGACCTGGCTTTTGCGGATCCAGTTTGCTCACTCCTTTGCCTCAGTTGGACTTTGAGTTGATTGCTCTGCTAGAGAGACCCCCTCGTGCTTTCCATCGCACTCTGCCTCTGCCATGAAGATGCCAAGAGCTATGCCAGGAATGGCACCTGCATTGGTATCACAGAGAATCAGCCCAAAAGATTCTGAGCCGAAAGAAGAAGCCAATATATACCCTCCACGTGGGTAACTAATGTGTGAAGCACCCACCAGAGATGAGCCTTTCAATATATAAGGCCTTGCTCCTTGCAGCTGGTCCATGGACCGGCTTTACTGGCATCGGCTGGAAGCCTGAAAATGCAGGACCTCAGGCCTCACCCCAGTCCTACTGAGCCAGAAAACGGGTGTCTATTGACATTTGAGAAGCACCGGGCTAAGGTACCATGGTGGTCACCTGTCAACTGGGTCAGCAATCCACAGGCAAATGGTAGAAAGCAGTTCCAAGGAAGGCAGGGGATAAGGTGAATGGACCCTGGGGCTTGGAGTCAGGTGATCCCATTTTAGATTCCAACTGTGCTTCATGTAAAAGCTATGATGCTCCGGCCTGGGCCATTTAATCCCCTCTCTTATCCTTACATGGAAAGCGGGGATCAAAGAACTTGACCAGCCTGTAGGACAGCTGTAAGGGTGGTGTGACACATCTGTCAAGTACCTGAGACCGAACCCAGCGTACAAGAGGCAGACAACTAATATGATCGGTCCCTAGAGTGAGTTAACTCTGGCTCCCCCAATTCAATCCTTTAGAGGAGTGTTAGCTGATCTAAGCGAAACCGTACCATTTTCCCCTCAGGCAGATTCAAAGCCCACGGCATTTCCTCAGAGACTTTTCTAAAAACACACATAAATTTACTTGTAAGACTAATAATATTTTAGGGTCTGTTTAGAATTATGAAGGCTCTTTCTCTCCCATTTAAGACTATCTGCTGAGCCGTGCTTCCTAATGGGTCAGAGGCAGATGTCAAGTCCACAGAACCGCAGAGTAGGCCACGCCTACCTTGTGCTCTGCTGGGCCCCGCCCACGGGCAGCCACGGTGGAACCCGCAGCTGCCTGCGGGCACCACCTCTGGAGTTGGTAGTGCTTGAGCCATGGGGGAGATCCAGGGGGTACAAGGTTCCCCCGTGAGACCTCAATTCCACCTGTGCCCTGGGAACCTTTCCCAATCAGCTGAAACCGGCTCCACCCAAAAGCATCTCCACTCAGCATTCAGGAACCACAGCTCAAGGCGAAACTACAGGCCTGCCTCTTCTAGGACAACTGACCCCTGAGAAGGTCTGAGGAAACTTCAAACTGGCCCAGGTTTGGGTTTAGGTCTACCCGGCGCTGTGCCTAGCCGGTGCCACGGGGTCTGCAGAAAAGGCTCAGCAGCCCGCAGCTAATCTGCTGGTGGCCCCGGGTTTCCTGTGCTCTCGCTGTCTCTCAGGGCTCGTCGTGAAGAGGCAGGGAGGAGGAGGACTGCCAGGCTGAATGACCACTCTCTAGATGGCCTAATTTTGTGGTTCAGAATTCATGTCACATCCTATTTTTCTTCAGCTTCATTTTCATAAAGCATTGGAACCCCTGGCATATTAGTAATCATACTACACATTTCTGGTGAAATTCATTCGTCAAGCATTCCTGATGTTCATTCTTGGGTTTGGAGATGAACTGCACACGTGCCAGCCACACTGCATTCCCTCGTAGGGCTTGATGTCCTCTATTAGCAAACAGGGTATCTCTAGCCCAGGCTTATAAACCTTTTAACTACAGAACCATATTTCCTTTGTATTTGTCTAAAATAAAAGATGATTATTTATATTCCTCTTACTAATCTTTTACTTAATAAACTATTTCTAAGAATTTTTAATAGTTCTTTATTAAGCTTTATTTATTTTAAATAAAAATATTTGTGCATTCATTTTTGAGTACTTAAAATCGGTGGGGCACTGGGCTCAACAATGGAACTATAGAGACGAAAAAAGCCGTGTCCCGAGCTTCTGCTGGTCCAATGCCAGCATTTCAATGGTTTTCAAACATGAGGGGACAGACGACACATTTTGAAATTACCACCCGATACCAATAAAAAGTGCCTGATGTTAATGTCTCCTAGGTAATAATAAGCTGCTTATCATGTAAGACGTTACTTGTTTTCAATCCACGGAAAAGGTAATGGGAAATTAATTTACCGAGGCTGTAAGCTCCTTGCACTTGAGTACAAACTCTCTGGCTTAGTCACCAGTATAATGCTGATGCTTCAGCTTCCTGGTAAGTGTTGTTGAGTGAATGGACCAGTGCCATAGCGTGCCATGTCCTACACAAAAGGAGATATAAGATGGAGTCCCTCTCCTATGGATGCGTTCATTTCCCAAACTGTGAACTAGGATGAAACTTATCGATAAGGTGCTGGCTATGAAAGGTGTTTTGTAAATGCTAGAGCGATGAGTCACCCATCAAGCCTGAATAACTGGATCCAGAGAGACCTTATCTATCCAAATGCACAGGTCTGTGGGTACAGACATTATGACACCATTCAGAAGCCACCTGCATGCTCACCCGAGGAGGAAACTGGATAAAGAAGCTTCCACATCACAACCCTCTGGGATTAGCAGGAACTCACAAAGTTCCAGAAGCCATCTCTTCTCAGTAAAGTTCCTTCTTAGTGACAGTAGATGCATCTGTCTAGAGATGACTGTCCCACTCTAGCACCTCACCTGGGTTTGTCTGTACCTTCCCCTCCACTCCTTCCCTCCCACCACAGGGCAAGAAAGAGCAAGTGATGCAGTCCACTCTCACCTGGAGCTCTTTAGTGCCTACTAACCTCTCCGTCACTAGGTAGAAAAGGTTGCTTCCCTCTGGATCCCCACATCCTAAATTGCCATCTTCTCCCACCACTGCTACCAGAACTACACCTGTTGAGCATGACACCGCCTCTTCTCCTCCTGTGTGGAAGCAGGTGTTGAGCTCGCTACCGAGGGGACTCCAGGACAGTGGGGCTACTATGTGGGAGGGAGAGTGGGTCAGGGCAGCGACGGAAGGAAGTTCCTCACGGGGCTGCGAACCGAGCTTTTTGTTTGTCTGGTTCTGTTCTGTAGTCATCTATAATATTTGAAGGAGACAGGTCTTGGAATGAGAGAGCGAGGCCCTTTCCTCTGCTGCAGGGGGACAGAGGGCCTCCACAGTAACCCCCTTAGAAAGGTGGCTAAGAGGCCAACTTCTCCGAGGCCCCTCTGAGTCTGGCAATAGGTCAGCTGAGCAGGCCTTGAATAAATGTGCTTCTTACCTGATGGTACAATCTGGGCAACAGGATTTAGGTCTTGCCAGTCCAAAGGGTGAACCAGGGTGAGGCAGCTGCAGAGGCAGAAGAGCGCATGCAATTTGGGAGGCAACATCTTGGAAGCTGAGCAGTGGTTTCTCAGTTTAACCTTCTTCAAGGCAGGTTATCAAACGAAGAAAAAACATGCAATAAAGAGGATTTGAGTAGGTTGACAAATCAGTATGATTAGACAGTAGTAACATGATTTTATGTATTATAAGGGAAGAAGACATTTGGGAAAAATGGCGCATGCATTTTCTGGGCCGCATTTTTGATCGGTACCAGAGTGGCAATACCCTCGGTAATCTGTGTGCAAAGGAGAAAAATAACACTTTTAGGCTGTTATATTAGGTTTTTAGTCACTAGTTCTCAAAATCTGTAGCAGTTTAGTTTGAGTATAAAGAAGAACATCAACATATAATGATTATAATATTATGTAATAATAATAATATCCATAGGCATGTCTGGTACATAGTAAACATTCAATGAGTTTTGGTTAATATTTCCATCATAGTTACGGAATGATTATATTGCGATAGCTGTGGTTATTTTTTGGCGTTGAGAATGTTGTATGTTCTGGTTATCTCTATAATCCTACTGAAATCTTCCCAAAGGCAGAGGTCAAGCCTTCTCTGCTGTCCCAAGGGTCTAACAGAGGGACTGGCATGCCATTGGTATTGAATAAATGTTAGCAGAACCGATGAATAAATGTTTGTGGTCCAACAAAGAGAATATCAGGCTCATGATAATAATAAATGATATTACAGTTGGGCTCATGCCAATATCTTATTCTCAAAAAACTATCTCATATTCGTGCATCACATTTCCCCTTTAAAATCCCTCCCCTCAACTTTTGGGGTGATGGAAACGGTCCAAGCAATCGTCCTCTCTCACTTGAACTTTGGTAGTAACCCCTAGCCGGTCTCCCTGTTTTTACCCTTGTCCCTGTAGTTTACTCCCAACATAGCGGCCAGACTGATCATGTCACTTCTCTGCTCGAAACCCCCAAATGGCTTTATATCACACAGAGCAAAAGCCACAGACCTAAAGTCACCTAGAAGGTTCCACACAGGCTATGCTCAGTAGACTCCCGATCCTACCCCAGCCCGACTCACTGTGTACTCACTGCAACCACACTGGCTCCCTTGCCATTCAGCACATGTATCAGGCACCCCCTGCCCCACCTTGGGATCTTCACATGTGTCCCTTCCTCCAGGAAGGCCCTTTGGCCTGATACCCAAATGGCTGCCTCCCTCACTCCTATGTTTCTGCTTCCACGTTACCTTCTGAGTGAGGCTTCCCCTAATCAATTTAAAATTATAATCCAACCCCCTTCTCCACACTAACACATGCCCTACCCACTCCCCACACTTTATGTTTCTCTAATAGCTATCGCCAACTAATATGCATGTTCAGACATTATTTGTTATTTGTTTATCGTCATCTACTAGAGAGTCGGTCCTGTCGGTGCAGGCAATTTTGACTGTTTTTTTCCCCCCTGCTGTTTTCCCAAAATCTAGCCTAGCACTCGGCACACAGTAGGCACTGATAAATGCATGTTGAATGAATAAATTCTGAATCCTAGCAGTTTCTAACACACACAGTTACTAACATGAACTTAGCCACGTTTAATGATCCATGAGAGTGTCGGTCCCACTGATACCCATGGGGTGCTTCCTAGTTGGCGTGGTTATTCTGCAGGGAGACAGAGACCGCTGGCACAGTTAGTGCTCCTGAGCACCTATGTGCTCCCCTATGTTTTCCCACCTTTCTTGTGGCTGGACAGAGCCATGGGGCTGATTTCTGGCAAATGGGAAATTGAATGGAAGGGGCCTAAGACACTTGAGAATCAGCAAGTCTTCTCCATTCCTTCCCTTCCCTGATACAGCAAACGTAGAAACCACGCATGTCTCTCAAGATGGAGGAAGCCTGGGTCCCCGTCACTGCATAGAGAAGAGCCCCTGCATTTTCACATGGCCTTTCATCAGTGGAACACAAAATTTTGTTGTGTGAAGCCGCTGAAATCTCCGGCTTAAGCTGTTATTTCAGTCCAGTATGGCTTATCCTGACTAATACCAGATGTACAGCCATTCAGTCGAGGGGTATTTACTAAGCATGTGCTATATGCCCTCTGCTATGTTAACAACTGTGGAAATGCTGGAGAATGTGACATAATCCCCACTCTGAAAGAGCTTACAATGGAGTTTCCAAGATAAGACTAGCACATCTAATTCAGGAAAATAGCAACTTGCAGGGACATTTAAAGATTCTTAAATGAAATGGTACAAACTCTCAGAGCAACAGGAATTCAGAGAGAAAGACTGCAGAGGAGACAGGGATGTAGCAAGGTCAGCTCTTATTGCGCAGGCTATGAAAATCCAGATAGGTAGCTGGGAACATCGTCCCTGGAATGCTAAGCTTCTTGGGCTACTTGTCCAATGACTGTATTTCGTGTATATATGTGTATTTTTATATATACATGAAATACATATATACATATATATTTACACACATATATACACACACACATACACACACATACATGTAGTCAGAAAAAATGTGTATAGTATAACTCTATAAATTTTGGTTTGTTATATTTTATCTTACTTCAGTATTATTTTAATTGTATATATGATCATATGTGATTTCAAATCATGTTAATGCCTGTTAATACATGATTTCAAAAATCCAAACATGGCAGAATAGGGTAAATAAAAAATCGAGTTGTTTCTTCACTGATAATCTCTGGTTAATAGATTTTTTCCATATGTATTTCTATGTTTGAATACGTGCACATACACCCAGAACACACATACACACTTATACATACACACCTATATATAAAGAAACATATAGTTTTAAAATTTATTCACAAAACTTCATACTATACATTACGCTTACATTTTTAATTTGATAATACACTGTAGATGTCTTATCATATGAGCGCACTTAGGAGTGGCTCTAAAAAAGTTTCTTCACTAATTGAATAATAACACAGCTGACATTTGAAGGTTTACGTCCCAAGCATTTTTCACAGTTTCTGGCATGTTACCTTACGCAATCGTGACCAAAATAATCTGCGAGGGAGGTTTAATGATCCCCATCCTGTGAATGAGGACACTGAGGCATGGAGAGTTTAATTAATTTGTCCTAACCAAGCAGCTAGCAAGCGCTAGAGGCAGGGCTCGCGCCCAGAAGGCCTCAGTTCCTGCTTCAGCCATGACCTACCAGCTTTGTGTAGCATCTAGTCCTGCTCAGTCAAAAACTAACATATTCTAAGTTAATAAAGAGATTAATTATTTTTAATGATGCTAAGGTGTTCAGGAACTGCTCGGGTTGCGAGGATGACTTAACAAAGAGTTAGAACTTGTTCTCCAAAGAGAAGAGACCGTCCCATTGGTTTTGCCCTGGTGTGTATGTGGAACAACACGCTGCAGGGCGCTGTGTGTGAGCCCAGGGGAGTGACCACTAAGCTTTCCGAGTAAACGACAAAAGAAGCTGAACGAAAGCCAGGCTACCTCTGGCCAGCTCCTGCCACCACCCCGCTTGTTACATCGTCACAACTGGTTTTTTCATCAGCTAAGATCATCCACACAAAGTATTTACAGGGTCATGAGCTGAGTGCTTCAGAAAATTCCATGCCCGATGTTTATAGCCTGCAACTGAATAGGGGAGTGTCGTTCATCCCATTTGGAAAATCACTGGAGATAAAAACGAGGAAAAAAATGAAGACAAAGAGCAATACATAAGGAGATCAATAGTGATTTTTAGGAATACTGCACTGACCCAAAGAAGGTTAGTTGCCCACGGCTCCTTGGCATTCATCACGTCTTCCCTGTCAATAACCTCAGGAAGAATTAGAGACAGCCAGGTGCTGGCAGGGCTCCCCCAAGTCCTCCAAGCAGGCCTGGGGCGCTCTGTCCACCCCATGTTTCCTACCAGACCAGTGCCACACATGGTTACTACCTTTGGTCCTCAGAGTGGAGTAGGGCACGATCAAGGCCAGGCCAAACGGCCCGCTAGAGTTCCCAACCTGACCTCTCTCCCAAGCTACAAAATGCTCTGGGGAGACCTGTGACCACACTGATTCTGGAGCTCCACCCCAGGCCTACTGACTCAGACCTACTGACTGGCGGGCCCGGCCATCAGCACTTTAGCTCCCCAGGGATTTGGATACAGCCAATCCCAGGAGACGGTGTTCAGAAACTGCTGCAATGGAACAACAAGTACTAACTGCTGAGAGTTTTTCGTCACCCTATCAGATGTGTTATCTGATTTCATCCTCTACATGATTTAATGATTGGCTGACTCATTCATTCATTCAACTGTTGATGTTTTCAATTACTCAATTTTAAGAGTGCCCATGTGTCAGTCACTATGTTTGGGATAAAAAGATTTTTTTTTTTGTATGCTTAGAGGACTTCATTTTATTTTTAAACTTTTCTGTTTTTCAATTACAGTTG
>PVJD01012095.1:0-41812 GCA_004026545.1 Mormoops blainvillei
GGCGGCGGCAGCAGAACCCCTCCCTGTGTACTAATGATCCGAGGTGGCGCTGCCACCCGCTCCCGGGCAGAGCGGAAGATGGAGACGGAAGCCCCGATCAGCATGTGGAGGTGCCGCTTTCAACAAAGAAATCCTGCCATTCCAAACTGTCGAGACCTTTAAAAATAAAAGATGTGCTGTATTTCCAGCACTGTTCAGTATTCATGAGGCTTCGCAGCTCGTTGTAAGGCAAGATGAAAACAATACTCAGTAGATTTTCATAAGTGACATGTAACTGTAAGATTGATAGATGATGCAGTTTTAATGTATGTGAAGTTCAAAACCTACATAAAAGCTGCAAGCTACCTGAACGCTGGATTCCAGACCCACAATTTTTCCAGTGATGAGCCCGCCCTCCCCCTCCCCAACTCTTCTGCATCTATGAAACAAAAGGTGATACCACCCCAAGAAGGAGAGAGTTTCTATGGAACCTCCAAGGACAGAGTATTGGGATGTTTGCATTGATGGGCTCCTGGCTCCATTTTCCCCTTCAGATTAACGCGATGAATCATGAATGGTTAACTATCACTCTTTTCTTCTGCTAATCAATGCCAAGGAAAATGCTTAAAGCTCCTGGGGTTTCAGGGAACCCATAAGATTAGCTGTGTCGCTGGTAGTATCCTAAAACATCCTTGCTTTACGCTTCATAGCGTGTTGGCCACTATGGGTTTGTTACATATTTTACACACACACACACACACACACACACACAGAGTTATGTAAGCTACTGCATGTTGCGTTATGCATGTCATGTATATTATATACGCAGCAAATCAATTATGTATATTGTCTCTAACTATGGAACATACAGTGAACACAGGATGTTAAGAATTTTCAGGGTAAACCTCAATCAAGCGATATTTGTTTCTATCTTTTTCCCATGAATGCCCACACATGAAAAGAGTTGACCACATGTCTTCATCATTGAACCCGTTCTTTCTTTGGCCTTACCACTTGTTGCTTACCACCGGTTGAACACTGGGACCTGTCACGTTCTGAATAGGAAGTGCCGTCAGAACGTGTGACACGGGCGCAAAGGGGTGGCACGTGCTAGCGGGGACCGTACACACGTGGCGGTGGGCACAGCACACACGCAGCCGTGTCCGCGTCAGTGGCGCTTCTCCTTCTTTCACTTTTTTTCTTTCACTCTCATTATAGGGGTTTCAGCTTCTGTGTTTATTTTGCTTTGGTTCCAGTCTGGTTAACACAAAATGGACAAGGTTAGAAAAATAAAATAAAAGATATCACCATAACAGCCATGATTTTGCGAGGACTTTCTGTGGAGTAGCCAGTGCTTAGAGGACTGCCTGCAAAATAGCCCTACCAAGTGGTAACACCATTAGCCCAGGTACAAATGGATAAACTGAGACTCAGAGCAGCTAATCAGTTTGCACAAAATCACGCAGCTAATTAGAGGCCAGAGGTTGCTTTTCACTGTGTCTGCTGGGTGGACATCAGACAGGTGCACGCACCAGAGCAGCACGGTGGGCCATGCCGGGGTCCACGTTGTCCTCACCCTCCCTTGGCTAGAAAACGTCATTTGTGTAGGTCAGACAAGACCAGGGCTCCCGGACAGGGACCCGCTCCTTTGTGTTTACTGTTGTCGTCCCTGGCACAAGACCTGGCCTGGAGCAGATCGAGGAGGAAGAGGGTTAGGCGGCGAGTTCCCGGTGGGTGTTTGAGGGCATAAATAGAAGCTGAGACACAAATGAAGTTTCTCCCACTTTAAGATCAACACAAAAACTAGGACAAGCTGCTGACTTAAAAAATAAGAGGATCTGATCTGGAAATTGACCATCCAGAGAAGGGGGCATGCGCAGGAAAGACTGCACAGGTGCGTGTACATGTGGGCACAGAGAATGCTGTGGAAGTTTGCACGCTGTAGTGGCCACCTCTGGGCATCCTGATAGGAGATGAGAACATCAGTGTGCAGGAACTGAAGTGATTTATCCCCAGGCACCCGGCCCGGCCTTGGCAAAGCTCGGACCTGAAGCAGGCCTCGGTCCTTCTGTCACGACTTAATCCCACACCTCCTGATTTTAACAGGTGCACGCTGTTTCCGTTCTCTCCGTCATTTGACTAGCCCTCGCTGGGAAGCTTTTCTTTTGTCCTCAGAGGTAGAATAAGACTCTTCAGGCTGAGGTTAGGCCTAAGCCACGGAGGCTAAGGTGTCACTGAGTTCAAAGTGGGGAACTTCTAGAATCTTAGCCTGCAGACAGAACCACTGCACCAGCTGGCATACGTGAGAGTGAGGACAGGTGAGCCCTTTCACACACTCCACCTGTCTGCGGGGTTGTGCAGAGGTCCCAAACCAGGTTTTGACCTGCATGCTTTGTCTATACAGAATCATGAAGAGCTTTCCTCCTTGGGGCAAGGGGTTTTTCTAAATAGGTTCCTTGTCGTTCAGAAAAGGATCTCATATCAACTCCCTGACTTTTGAAGAAAAATAAGAACATGTTTCCAGTCTTCTCCTTCCTACTTTCTTTGTCTCGTCCCCTGCTGCTGGGCCTACAGCCACCCCAGAAACACCCCCATCCGCAGCCCTGTGGGGACAGCAGTAGGTGTCCGTGGGGCCCTCACACCCCGGCGCTGGCATCAGCACTTTATTACTTCCTTGGCCCCTCAGCTCACCCCTGTATACCAGTCGTCATATTTGTTATCCCTTCCACCCCTTTGCCTATTTATGACACAGTCATCTAACTGAGCACCGGGACCATCTCTGCCTCATTCATTACCGTGTCCCTCAAATCTAGCCAACAATGTAGGTACTGAAGACACAGTGGATGTTAAATATTTTTTGAATGGAATGAATGAAATTAGGCACGCACCCTTCTTTCCAATGCTCGTAGCTTAGGAACCATTGCAGGGGCGTCCAGCCCGTGCCCCAGGGTCCCCATGTGGACCAGGGTGGCTAGGAATGTGGCCCAACACAAAATGATGACTTTACTTAAAACATTATGAGATTTTTTTGTGGGTACGTGTCGCAATGTATTTAACGTGGGGCCCAAGACAACTCTTCTTCCTCCAGTGTGGCCCAGAGACGCCAAAAAGTGGGACAGCCCTGGGACTCTAGAGATTTGCAGATGCATGGTAACTATTTGCTGAAGAATCTGGGAAGCATATTCTAGATGGCTTCCACCATCTACGGCAGGAGAGCTGCCCTCTTCTCGAACTAAGGGAAAGCCCGTCTTCAGCCGAGAGTACGGGAGCGGTCTGCCTTCCTCCCCGAACCTGAGGAAGGGGCCGTCGGTTGCTCCTGGGTCCCAGGGGACTGACGACGCAGGAGAGCCCGCCAGAGCTGCCCTTCCTTCCCACTCAGAGCTCCGACTTTGGAACACAAGTTATGCAGTTTGACCTATTTGCGTCTGATGATTCATGTATCTGATTGCATATCTTCCCGCTGAGAACACAGTCTGCTGGGTTCCATGCCGTCGACTGCACCCTCTTCATGTCTGCCATTCCCGACGGCCTTCTGGGAGCGCGATGGCGGGCTCTTGACCAGATACTTGAAGCTCCTCCTTTTCATTTTGTTTTGCGGTATGTTCGTTTCGTTGGGAGCTTGGCGGTGTTCGCATCGAATGTCTCCCACCAGGGGCAGTGACCACCTGGAAAGAGGCCCCAAACCCTGATCTGTAATCTCCGAAAGCAGCCTCCCGAGTGCTGGGCTCTCCCCACCGAGGTGGGCACCTCGGGTTGGCTTTTTTTAATTAAGGCTCCGCATTGTAACTAGTCAATGTACATTATTGGGAGAGTGAATGTCAATGCCACTGCTTTTTCTCTCTCTCCTTTATCTTTGTCAGTGATTCAAAGACATGATTTATGGTTAGTCTCCGACTTTCAGCATCATCCATCAAGTCCTGGCTTCACTACAGGGCTCCACGTTGTAAATCATGCCGAAGGGTTGTCACTCATTCCCCTTAACCCTTTAGGGCTGTGTTCTAGGGTCGCTCGCCAAGAAGGAAACTTTCTAAGAGGGCAGTTGGCGGGGGTTTGCGGAGCCAGTGGCCCGAACAGCTTGGCCTCATGCAATGATTATTATCACCCCGGTAAAGCCTGGGCCCAGCCCCGCCCAGGCCACGCAGAATGGGAAAGTCACACCGGTGATGGACACACACACACACACACACACACACACACACACACACACGCTCCTGAACCAGCTCTGTCCAGGCCCCACACACCCACGCTGTATGTGAAATACTGAGCTTCCCTGCGGAATCCGTCACAGGCTAGTTCTAACTGTGACCTTGCAAAGGCCCATTAGCAGCTGCTATTTCAGACTTTGTAAATTAACAGTCCTCTCCTCCCGCTCTTTTTTTCACATCTGCATCACTCTCAAGCTCTGCGTCCCTCTCTCACACCCGGCGAAGGTGGGGAGCGAGGGCAGGGGGTGAGGCCGAAGCCTGGACCGCGTAGGCGGACAAGCAGGACGTTTCGTAGAGTCAGACCGCCCCTTCTGGCTGGCTCTGGGCAACGGCCGCACTCGGTCCCCCGGCCTCAAGCCTTTGAGACGTGGGGCGCTTTACGAAGGCCAAATCCAGACAAGGGGCATTGAACAAATGGGGGTGCCCTCCTGTCAGGAGTAATCGAGGGTCATTCATGAGAAATATGTGTTTGGGATCTACCCGGCCGGAGTCCGCAGCCAGTCAGTAGCAATTTTATGCCTGAGTTATGCACAGCCCTGTTTTACCTGGGTAAGCAATGGAGGCAGCAAATATATTGGCAGAAGATATATAGGTAAATAAACTGAAAGCCTGTAAAACATGAATGTTCATTATCCAAACAGTGCTCCCCACCTCTTCCCTTTGAGGACAAACCCTTCCTTTGACGGTGTTTGAGGGGCCCAGGGCTGGGATGTCTTCGAACGCGAAGTGCTAAACCTGCCCGTCCTCTTCATTTTTGCAAAAACTTGGGCTTATTTCATCTGAAGGGTTAATGCACCTCAGTTCCCTAGAACGGTGACCCTCAAAAGGCCTCTCCATCACCTGCTCTTCTCACGTGCCCGCATACAAAATGGCTAGTCTTATTATTTTATCTTTCTTGGAAAGAGCACAAGGATCTTTTCAAACTTTAAATGACCCAGAAGCTATTAATCCTCCTAACAGCCTTGGAAGGCAGGTAAACTGTTGCCGAACTAGTATTTCACCGAGAAAGCCTCTCCTCCCGCCCACCCCCCTGCTCAGAAATCAGATTTATACGGTATACACAGTGTCTGCAGACCTAACTACAGGTGACTGAGACGCGGGGAGGCTGCAGATTAATGTGCCCATTCGGAATGATGTATTCCGTCTTTTTGTGCTGAGAGCAGCGCAGATGGCCTGCTGGTAAGGTATCAAGGAGGCCACTCTCATCCTCCACTGCCGCCTGTTACAGAAAGGACTTGTGCCGCTGTGACGTCAGCGCCGCTATTTGAACTCTGTCGACGAGGTGTCTTCTGCGTGTGCGACGTGGGTTCCATTATGCCTCTGATCCAGGGGCTGTTCAAGGCACTGACAATAAGGAAGGAATCTGTTCAGCTCACGGGGTTGATGGACAACTTAGGAATCGCATTCCCTCTCGATGAATGGGCGGCTGGGGGAGGGGGAGGGGGTTCTCCTTTCTCCATCCGGCCTGTCCCTGGAATAATTATAAATTTCTGCTGATTGTATTCAGACCCAGAGGCAACATCCCAGGGGCATCAAAAATTGGCTGCTCAAATGTGCTTTCGACAAATTGGAATACGCCACCTAGTGAAGCTCTTAATTACCGGGCCTCCTCGGACAGAAAGCTAGGAGGCCCAGGTGCGGCCAACTTACCGCGACCTCTTATCTGAAAGTACCCTGCCCCATATGCAAGACCCTGGAAAGAAAAGGAAAGTGGAATTGAATTTAAAATAGTCCAGCTACCTCTGCCTGAACCCAGCCCGTCGGTGTGATACCTGGATGTCTGGTTTGAAGCATTCAGAATGGTAAATTACCCACCTTCTAAAAAAAAAAAAGTAATACCATTCCGGCCGCATGTGGGTTGGTGTTTTCTGGTTAAACTCCAGGCTGTTCTAATCTGTTCAGCTCTGAATGGTAGGAATTTTTGAGGCCTGTGTTCGATGATCCGTATTTGCCATTTTTGCCACAGTGGCAAATTTCAATGAATTGTCCGCATTCCTACACTGCAGCCCACTGTCTGGAAGCCAGTCATGGACAGTCCAGCCCTTGCTTTCGTAGGCCCAGTCCCCCTGGAACCCTCTTTTCCTACAGAAACCCCTGAGCTGTGTGTGTTCCAGCACAGAAGTGACGCCCCATCTTACCACTTTCTCCCTCCGTATCGGTTATCCTTCCTCCCCTCCACCCATTCTCTTTTTCATTTCTGTTGTGTCAAATAACAGTGTGACTTTGTCTTTGACATTAAACAGTTGTATATACTTCTAGCAGGGTTTGTTTACTCCATTTGTATTTCCAATCAGTGTGGAAGGTTTACCAAAGTGGTTCATTACTGATTTATTTATGGTGTATTTAGATAGCAAATATGGAACTGTCAGCAGTTGCTGGCTAAACAGTGTTGACAGACATTAATAACATATGGTGTGGCAATGAAATTGTGATTTTTAATTTTTTTTTAAATTTTGATCCTTAACATGCAATTGGGGGGGTTGTCTCTCTTAGGGAGTTGGGTGCAAGAAGAAAAGACTTTTAAAGAAACTGTTTTCTTTTTATCCGTAACCTTTGGGGTTTCCTGGTGGCGGGTTAACATCTTCTGTGTCCGTTTAGCTGTTCAATTTAATGGAAGACAAATCCTCCCAAAGGTTCAGCTAACCCTGCAAACTGAAATCACTATCTTCACACTGTGGGAAACGGCCCTAATTTTCCCAAACTTTAGTCACCGTCAAGCATGTAATTTATTTCTCTCCCTTCAATACATTCCTCATTAGAAAACAGTTTTTGATATTTAAATGTTACCACGGTCAAATAGGGGAGCCTGGTCTCTCTTTGCAGCAAAATGCTGTTGCAGGCATGGCTGGTTGTACCTGGCAGCCACCCAGCCATACCTGCCCGAACAGACAGACGTTTGAATTCCTGACCTTCAGTTGGCCCTTCCTTTGATCTCGCATGGTTTTCTCTCGCAGCAAGCGGGGTGATTGTCTGGGTTCAAAGGAGAAGCAGCTCATATGCCTGGGCTACGACTCAATTCAGCCCCCCTGCCTTGAAGTGGAAAAGCGCATTGCAACTGGACACTGACCCAACAGGCAAGAGTGTTTCTCTTTGGCCAGGACTCGCACCATGGGTCTGTAAAAAAGGCCACATTTTCCAGAATCCGATTCTGCCACTTGAGAACAGTAGCCAAAGGACATTACAGTCCACATGAGACAAAACGAGAAGTTCTCTAGAGCAGTGAATGGCAGTGGGGGAGCCCCACGGGGAACGTAGTGGGAGCCAGCACCTTCTCAGATCATTGGCACCCAAGGGCCGCCTATAATTTCAGGGCTCTGGCTTCCTGAAAAGCCTACCATTCCAGACAGGTAACCCAGTTAAGATTGAGCAGTCGTTCGGTTCCTACATGGTTTTCTTTGTGTGTGAAGACCGAGTGTTTGCCCTTGTGTTCTAACCTAAGGATGGGAGTCAAGGTGAACTCAGGGTCCCGTGGACTGGGTACCCCTCAAGCGCTAGAAGCTTTTCTCAGGTTTGATATCCTGGGTCTACAGAACAGCCTAGGAGACGGGTATTATTCCCACTCTACGGACAGGGAAATTGAGGCTGAAGGGGGTAAATGACTTGTCCAGGGTCACCCAGTTGGTGGGTACAGGAGAGAGGAGTCAGATCCAGTTTTATTCCCAAGTCAAGTCAAACGGGGGGTTTTGCTTAAAGCAAAGGATAAAGAGAAAATTACTGTTGTTTTTACTATTATAGAACTGCAAAGCATTTCGGACATTTTGCAGTCCAGACCCCTCCTTTTACCGGAGATAACTGAGCTGAGAGGAGCTCCAAGACTTGCCACAGAATAAACGGTTGGGGGCCGAGCTGGGGCTGGCTTATCCTGACCCCGGGTCCAGTGTTGGTACCCGATATCCTATCATTTTCTCAATGGTCTCGAAGGTTGAGCTTAAACGTGTTGGTGGCTGATTTTGAAATATATCCTGTACTTCGGGCCTGTTAATGATACTGGAGGGGGAAGGTCATAGAAGCCATCTCTGTCTTAACCCTCGTGTCACCGCTGCTAAGACTCCCAAGAAATAATAAGCTGTCCGAGCACATTCTCCCTCAGTTCTCTGTTCGAACCCCACCTCTGACACTCGCTAGCTATGTGATTTTAGACAAGCCCGGCACCCATCTGATGTTGTAGTTGTGCCATGCAAGTGACTTAAGTGGAAAATTATATGCAAAGGCACCATTACAGAGCCTGGCACAAAGCTAGTATTCATTAAATGTTAGTTTGTAGAATTATCCTTATAATGAGTGTACACAGAACTAAAATTAAGGTGTACAAATATTGTATATTCAGTGTAGACATCTTCAAATCCCCCCCAACACCATCTTCAAAGTCAGACACTGTGAAATTCTCTTGTATCACATCCTCCACACACTTTCTGACTTCGTTTCTCACCTGTAGATTTAACGGGCCCATGAATTAGGTCAGGCGCCCAATCTCCCTATTTTAGTCATCTGATTCGGCTCTTAATTACATCTGAAAATCCCTTCCCAGCAGTACCTAGATCAGTGTTTGACGTAACAGAGATGGCAGGAGGTATATATGGTATACATCAGGGGCCCAGAAACTTGTGGACCGTCTTAGAATTCTGCCCACCACCTCGGTTTCCTAATCCACAAATCAGGGATGAGTGCTAATACCCATGTCACAGATGTTTATGAGAATGAAATGCATATAAATCACTTACCGCAGTGCCTGACATAACACACACAGTAGATTGCAGTAAATTGCAGTAAATTGCAGCTATGGGTCCCTGGAAGGGAAAATAAGCCTTGGGCTTGGAGGAATTCACAAGACTAAGGGAATTTAGAGCTTAACCCTGAAAAGAATTGACCAATCAATCAGCAAGAACATTTTATGGAACACCGAGATACTTTGCTAGGGACTGGGTGACTGGTGCCAGAGCCGTGATTGAAGGAAAGGCAGAGCTGCTTCCTGGGGAGGGCGGGGGCGGGGGGCAGGAAAGGGGATGCGGAGCATGCCTGGTCTCTTGGAGAGTCTGCTCTCTTGCCTCTCTTCCCTGCGGTAGCTGTGGTGTTGGAGCCACGGCCCGTGGGAATGAGAGCCGTGTGACAACCTGGGGCGGGCTAACCAGGCTGTGTGAACAGCCAGTGCAAAGGCCCTGGGGTAGAAGTTCATCAGACAGGCCCGGAAACACCAAGGAGGCCAATGTGGTCTAGCGCAGAAAGCAAGGAGGAGACGGGAGGAAACTGAATCAAATGTGTGAGACGGTTGGAAATTTGAATTTCAAATAACTGATAACATTAAGGGATAATTACTATTATAATTTTTTGGATATGAGAAGGATTCTGTCTCCAATAAGGAGAGATCTTTTCCTGTAGAGATACACACCAAAGCTTTGTTATGGATGAAATGAGGTAAAATCTGGGATTTGCTTCCAAATAATATTGGTGGGGACAATGGTTAGAGGTTCCAATGAAACAAGACTGTTCGTGAGTTGATGAATATTAAAACTGGGTGGGGGGATGTGGGGAGATGTTGCTCAGCTGGGTATACTTTTAGATGGGTTTGAAATTAGCCATTTAAAAAGAAGCTTTAGAAGAAAAGAGTCCGAAGAAAACCGCAAGAGTCAGATCATAGAGGGCCGTGGAGCCAGTTAAGCGACTTTTTTTTCCCCAAGAACAGTAGAAAAACCACCGATGGTTTTGAGTGGAGGAGTCGCCTGAGCAGCCGTGTTTTCCACAGCTCACATCACTGCTGTGTCCAGGTGGCCCGTAGGGCACTCAGCTCGTGTCCTATGGCTACTGTGACAGATGACTACAAATTTCGTGGCTTAACTCAACATAAACATGTTGTGCCACAGGCCTGGGGACCAGAAGTCTGCCATCAGCTCCAGCGGGCTGCCATCGAGGTGCCAGCAGGGCTGCACCCCTTACAGTGTGCTGGGGGAGACTCCACTTCCTCATCACTTTCCAGCTTCTACAGGTCCTGCCTTCCTGGGCTTGGGCCCCTCCTCCGCCTTCAGGTCAGCAGTCGCATCACTTTGACCTCTGCTGCTATTGTCACGCCTGCTCTCTGACGCCCCTCTACTGCCCTCCTCTTATCAGGCCCTTTCGAAGCCTAACCCTTGGGCCCACCTAGATAATCCCAGATAATCTCTGCATCTCAAAATCCCTAATTTCATCACATCAGCAAGATTCCCTTTGTAACATAAGGTAACAGTCACAGGTTCTGGGATTAGGGTGCGGACACCTTTAATGGGTGATTTTTCTGCTTCCTGCAGGGGAGGTGGACCAGGGCATCCAGGGAGGAGGCTCTTGCAGGCACACCTGACAGGAAGGCCCTGGGGACTCTCACCCTAGGCACTAGTGACATGTGCGGCCAGGTGCTGTTTGTCGTTGTAGAGGACTCCACGTGTGTTGTAAAATGTTCAGTAGCCTCGACCTACCAGATGCCAGTAGTACCCCTTCCTCCGCCAAGTTGTGACAATGAAAATGTCTTCGGGCCCTAGCTGGGTAGCTCATTTGCTTAGAGCATCATCCCGATATGTCAAGGTTACCGGTTCAATCCTCAGTCAGGGCACATAGAAGAATCAACCAATGAAGGCATAAATAAGTGGAACAGCAAATCGATGTCTCTCTCTCCCTCTCTCTCTCTCTCTCTCTCTCTCAAAAATACTTTTAAAAATAAGTCTCCAGACATTGCCAGCATCCTGCGATTGAAAACCACTGGGTTAGGGAAGAGATGGCAAGAAGTGGTAGGGCCCCAGCTCTTCTGAGTGCGGCCCCAGCGGGCTTGGCTAGGGCTCCTCCCCTCCCAGCGCCGGGCACTGCCACAAACCGCAGGGATCGCCCTTAGGTGTGTGTTGCTCACGTGGACGGCGTGGAAGCAGACGGTGGTGACAGACTGCTGTTGTCATGTGTCCACTTAAGCGTGTCCCCAACTACGTACTTTACTTACTTTGCTGCCCCAGAACAAAGGCTGTGGCTGTCATCCCTGTTACCCACCCCCCACCCTCAGGACTTGAAGAGCCCATTGATTTTTCTTTTTCCTTTTGTATTTTTTGTATTTTTTCCCATTACCATTTAGCCCCCTTATACTCCCTGCCCCCGGCAGTCACCACACTGTTGTCCGTGTCCATGAGTCCTTTTTCATTTTCGTTCAATCCCTCCATCCCCTACCATCCCCCTCCTTTGCTGTCAGCCTGCTCTCCATCTATGAATCTGTGTTTGTTTTGCTGTTAGTTCAGTGTGTTCATTAGATTCCACATATGAGTGAGACCATACGGTATTTGTCTTTCTCTGACTGGCTTATTTCTCTTGGCATAATGTTCTCCGGGTCCATCCATGCTGTCGCAAAGGGTAAAATTTTCTTCTTTTTTATGGCTGAGTAGTATTCCATTGTGTAAATGTCCCATAGCTGTTTTAGCTACTCATCCACTCATATTATAGCCTCACTACACCTTTGTGTATCCATTCTAGGAAAGGAACTGAGTCGGCCTCAGTCTCCCCTCTGAACAAAGCTTAAGACTCTATGTAAGCTAAGTACTTTTGAATCCTTGCACAAAAGAAATAAGTCTAAATACGAAGGCTTTGTAGGTTTTTATGTGGTCCCCTGTGGTGTAGCTATGCAGATACTCGGTAGTAATCATTTTATATGCTTTCCTAATCACTGCTGACATTTACTGAGCACTTGCTACATTTCAGGCACTGGGCTTGGTATATACGTATTATCTCCATCGTCACAGCAACATAAAGAAATAGAAGCTAAGGTTAAACCTGTTTTATAAATGAGGAACAGAAGGCGGAGGGAGGTTAAGCAACCCATCCAAGTTCCCATAGTGTAGACAGGTGACACATTTCAGGACTATCCGGATTCTAAACCTTTGCTCTTAAGTTCTTTACCCTAATTCCTCCCTTCTAGGTGGGTGCTTTGACTCAGTGAAGGAAGTCAAATGTAGCATGAGAAGACTTCGCTGTTTTCTTGATGGCTTTAGGTTTGCGTTTTCACATGTGATAAACTTCTAACCCTTCCGGCCTCGGAAAGGGAGGATGAAGAGGGAGCTTTTTTATTTCAGGAGAGCGGTCGGCCACTCCCTCTCCGTTCACTCTGCCTTTCCCCTGGCTGCTGTGGACATGTACAAGTCACCACAGATGAATCATACATACGCAGATCAAGGGACACAACATGAGCTCTTTGGTCTTTTCCATCCTTCTCAATATGAATCATTGTCATGCACTGTCCTTGCATAACTTCAGCTGCTCCCGTGGATTAACCCAGGGGCACAACGCGCCTTGAGGTTAACTGAGAGGACAGATGAAGCTGGAATGACGTAGGGAGCTGGTCCGAACAGAACCAAGTTTCCGTTTCTACTCTGGGGGCTGCTCATTGGTTTGGGGACACGGTTCTCAAACTCAGAGAGATGGGGCCAGGCAGGTGGGCCATACGTGAGATGCTCCAAAGTGGAGTGGACACGGATGGATATCCCAGCGCCCCCTGCCCCCCGCAAAGACAGCTGTGACTCAGTGCCAGGTAGAACAGGACCCTGTTGCCAGCTTTAGGCTTTGCCAAGAGAAACCAGAAAGCTGAATTTTTATGTGAAATCTCCTGATCTTTAAATCTTGATGATTATTTGTTTTAACTGCATGGCCCAAACCTAATGCATCTAGAGGCTGAATGTAGTTTATTAGCTTCACCTTGGGGATTTAATCTGACTCCCTGGGCCCCGTGTGGCCACGGAGCACTTGAAATAGGACCGGTCCACAATGCATTGTGCCGTGAGTGTAAGACACACATCAGATTTCAAAGGCCTAGTCCAAAAAAACAGAATGTAAAATATCTCATTAATTTTTATATTGATTACATGATGATATGATAATATTTTTGATATATTAGATTAAATAAAATATAGTATTAAAATTAATCTCACCCATTTCTTGGTCGTTTTTTAAGGTGGCTCTTGGAAATCGAGAGTTACACATACAGTTCACACTCTGTCTCCATTGGAGAGCGTTGCTGGAGGCCTTTAGTCACTCTCTCCCGCCGGCTAACATAATAATAATCACTGCTACGCGGCACTTACCACGTACCCCTGTATGAAGCCCTTGTGAGGTTTCTTTTATACACTCCACCAAATAAACCTTTGAGATTCCTCATACCATCACTACTTTGTAGAAGAGAAAATTAAGCCTAGCTAGAAGGTTAAGGAACTTGCCGAGAGTCGCAAAGCTAGCACATGACAGATTAAATTCTGGATTTGCTTTCAGGTCTTGCAGATAGTTAAACCTGAGCAATTAAGCACTGTGTTAACCAAAACATAAAAATATACCATGTACCTGAGCTTAAAATAGCATGCAGGTTTCACCCAAGAAACGGTTTGTCTTCATGTAAATTCAGAAGACAGAAAACATGTCCACCCAGGTGTGCTTTGCTTCCTGCGGAAGACGCATTGAGTGTAGGCCAGGTCCTTGTGACTTGAAACCCATCTGAAATGCGCAAGAGGAGTTCTGAATGTGAAGCAACTATCCCGGGTCCTTTTAATACTCACAGAAAAGGATCTGCATCTTTATCCTTTTGTAAATCTGTGGTCACACTGTCAGTGTGTTGGAGTTGACCTTGACCTACTGGATTTTCCTCGACAGGAGACCCAAGTGTATTCACCTGGACCTGATACTTGTCTACATTTTCATGCAGTAGGTTCATGGACAGGAGGACAGGGTGGGGGCGGGAGGGGGGTGCTGTGAATGGATACCTGTCCTTCTCTGTTCCGACGCCTTCGTGTGCTTTCGAAAATATTAAGTCCCAGTGGTAGCAGGCAGGGTAGCTCCGTGTGAGCTTTGGGTGCAGAGAGCCCTGGGCACAAATCCTGATGGCGTAATTTATGAGCTGTGACCCTGGTCAAGGCATTTAAATTCTTAGAGGCTTAGTCTCCTCACGTGAAAAATGAAGGCAATAACAGTCACCACGTATGATTGTCGTGAGGATTAAAAGGGATGAGGGCCAAAAGCATTCAGTGCCGACGCCGGCACCAAGCAGGGCCTCACGTACCGTCGTTGTCATGATTAAACCGTCACCCCCACCACCGCCGTCCTCATCATCCTCATCCTACTTTTTTCCTCAGCTCTTGCCACTGGTTCCCTGACCCTAAAACTCAGGACTAAACTTTATCAAAAAGTTAAGACAAATACCGAGGGGAAAATATTTCATCTACAAACCGCCAAGGTCACGGGTACTCGGATGAAACACTTATCTCTTCAAGGCTTTGCAGCTGGGTCTTTTGTCTCCTGGCCTTTTCAAATGGTTTGTGTGAATGTGCAAACATTTGAAGAGTATCAAGCACTTGGCGGGTAGTGGCCGTTGCGAGAAGCCTAGTCCATTTTTCTACCTTTCGCCCTGTCGGTGCACGAGACCTTGGGGTTTTTATAATCCAAATTGATACTCTCTAGGAAATCTCTTCCATTCCAGCTCCCCGTGCTGGAAAGATTCATTTTCTTGTGGGCACTTCTCCAACGCCGGGTGGGTAACAGTGACCGTGGGGGAATTCGTAACCTTGCCTTGACAACGTGCGGGTCTTGCTAATTTGAATCTCTCCCATTTTACTCCCATCCACCTGCTGCTGTTTGATGGATCTGCACTTGTTTGTGGGCTCACTGATCACTTTCTTATTACTCTTCCGCCTCCATCCATTTCAGTTTGTGGAGCCTTTCGGGTGATTTCTTACGCCGCCCCTTAGCCACCTGCTCCAGCCTGACAAATTACCAACTCAGACTGTTGCTCCTGACCTGGCATGGTCTCTTCCCAGGGATACAGATGATGCCGTTCAGAGGGATAATGATGCCCTAATAAACATACAGTTGTTCCTCTTCCCGCCTGCCCTGTTTGAAATTCAAGCATGGCACAAGCACTCGCTGCTGCCCTAGCTAAGTCAGTGGGAAGGAAAGGAGAGAAGCTGGGAGGCAGCTGGGCTGGCGGAGAAATCCATGCACGTTAACAGTGAGATCGAAGCACACCCAGAGACCGGTCATTCTGAGGGTCCAGCAGCTCACTTTGCTGCGGCTTGGTGGCAGGGAGCTCTGGGACAGAAGGGAGATGCGGGGCCCCAAGTGTCAGCACCTGGATCGGCCTCAGCCGCCCGCCTCGCCCGGTCACAGCTCCCACTTGGAGCACCAGCTCCGATGCCCCAGCTTTGCCCAGCGCCACATACTTGGATGCGAGCACTCTAAACCCCGCTGTTACAGCTGAAACTCTGAAAATCTTTCCAGATCCCAGAATCTGGGCTGTAGGGCTTCTAACTGATGTTGTTACTCTTTGCTGGAGGATCAATTTTTATTTTTTTTTTGAAGTCAATGAAACACAGATGCAAGTATCCCTGACCTTTGAAAGATACCCGTGGTGGGAGAGTTCTGCCACCCGTTTCCCCATTAGCTAACAGTGAACGCATTAGCACCAAGACCAATTCCTTTGGAAAATGTAAATGCTCATGGTTTTTTAAAGAATGCAACGTGTAACCAAGATGAAGACCAGCGTAATGTTTAAGCGGGAGACCACCCTAATGCCCTTTCTGCTCACAAGCTCACCAGTGCTGCCAGTGCAGAGAGGCCTCCCTGGCCCGGCTGCCACATGTGCTCTGGACTTTCTCCTCCTTTGGTCAATACAGGAGAGGGGAAGGTAAGGGCCATGTCCACTGGCACCTTCTCTGGGTCAGGCATCCGCCCATGTTCTCATTTAACCTCTGCTCAGGTGGGAATGAACGGTGACACGTGCATGAGGAAGCTGAGGTTTGGTAAACTCACAAACCCCCCATGTGTCGGAACCTGGATCAGTCTCTCCGAGTACACGTTGCCCTCCCACGTGTCGCTTGGTAATGCCGCCCGACATTTATTATGCATTCCCCGGGTGCTAGGCAGTCTGCGCTGAGCGAGGCAACGCCGACCTGTGGGGCTGCCGTAAACCTCAGCAACCCTATAGGGCTGGTGTCGCTGTTATCCCCGGCGTATAGACGAGGAAATGAGCTCAGAGCAGTCAGCCAGCTCCCCGACAGTCACACAGCTAAAAGGTGGCCAATTCTAGAGCCTCCTGCCCCTCCCCCCACAACCACTAACTCTGCTACCCCCGTTGTTTGTTTGGTTAATGTCCTTATCTCAGCAAACACAGTAGGTGACACTGCAGGGCTCTGACACCTTAGAACCCCTTGGCTGCTTTGTAGCTGACCCAGGAGCGCCTCCAGATTTCCAACAATGCCCTGCCTTTCCTGTCCCCAAGAGCATTACCCCCACAAGGACACGCCCACCATTCGTCCCACCTACCCCTTTTGGCTTGGCTTGAAACCAACTCCTCCAAGCTGTGAAAAAGACATTTAAAAACAACAATGACACCATGGCAACAGCACTTAACACACATTTAAATGGCCCACATCATCAGAGCTTTATTGGGACTATGAAATCTTGGAAACCATTTTAACGCCCATCATTGGAGAACCAGTTAAAGAAATTGAGATGTGTCGATACTACCTGGCCACCGATAAATACTGTCAGGTAGCACTCGATTGTCAGTTTCAAGAGCGCCAAGCCGTCAAGAAGCCATGCGGAATGGCATCGCAGGAGCAGCCTCGCTGGGTGAAGCTTGCTTGAAGCCCAGCCAGAATGGGCTTCCTAATGTTTTTCCCCATTCGCCTGGGTTATACTTGAAAAAAAGAAAGAAAAAGAAAACCACAAACACACAAAAGAACGTGAGATGAGACCATGGAGCAATGGCCTTGCCCACGTGCACCTGCTGAACAGAAAACTCTGTGCGGGGAGGGGCAGAGGGCACCACGCAGCCTTCTCCTCCTTCCCGAAGAATGCAAGAGGCCACCCCCTGCAGGAAACAAGCTGACCCCTTCCCCAAACGTGTCCTGGCTTGGAAACAGCGCTGTGATGTCGAGTTAAGTGAAACAGGAGCAAGTTAATAAGACGGAGTTATGACCGCAATCAGACTCTGTGTGCGTGTGCGTGTGTGCGTGTGTGTGTGTTCACACCAAAACTATTCACAGCGGTTACTCTGGACAGCGGGATGACAAAATGGTGTGTGAAACTGAGCGTCTACTTTAAATATTTCTGCAGTGTTTGGATTTTTAATAAGGAACATTCCTTTGGTAATTAAAAAAAGAGAGAGAGAGGAAGAGAGAAAGGAAGGAGAAAACCAATGGGTAATTACGCTTGCTGAGAATCTGGGGGAAGTTGTAAACACGGCCGCAGCGGTGGTCGAATGAGCAGCTGGTATTTATAAGTGACTTCCCTGTGTACCAGACTCTTCTAAACCCATTACTTGAATAGAATCACTTAACCCCCACCATAAGCTCTGAGGGGGGATTTTTACCATACCCAGTTTCCATAGGAGGAAGCAGGCCCTGAGACTTCTAACTGGCCTGAGGTCACTAAACAGTGATCCAGGATCTCCATTTAAAATTAAACCTCCGATGAAAGATAAAAGCTCTTTTTGTATGAAACAAAACACAGCAAAACAGGAGCTCCGTAGACACCCCCGCCCAGGGCCCCTGGCTCTATTAGGCCTGTAAAAATGTTTTAATTTCTTTTAAAATCAGAGGTGGGGATATGAACCTTTAAGGTCGTAGAAAAATGTTTTCTTTCTCACATCAAAAAAAAAAAAAAGCATGAAAATGTTAGGTACCGTAAAAGTCTATTAAATTTCGCTTCAAGTAGAAAACTTTGTATGTTGAAACAAAGTAATACTGAGAATAATTTTTAATATGGATATCCTCGTGGTGGGAAGGGTCCCTTAAGGCAAACGTGCGGAGGGCCCCCCCAAGGTCTGCAGCCATCCTGTCCCCACCTGCACTGCCCACCGAGGTTTCGGCCCCACCCAGGTCACCGAGGCTAGCGAGTGTGAAATCATTCCTAACGCCCCCAGGGGTCAGGAAGGGCCCGTTTGCAAGAGGGGATGCCCACAGCGCGCTGCTCTGTCTAGTTACGTTGTCGTCATCCTGGAATCCCCCATGTGAAGCCCCCGAGTGACTGGGTGCCCGGAGCACAGTGAAGAAGCAGGAATGACTCTGCCGTCATTCGACAGGTTACGTAAGTCATGAGGAACTACTGGCAGACACTTGAGCTGCTTCTTTAGGGGAAAAAGGGTTTGGAGAAACCTAATTCTTGTCCCCTCGTTTCTTTAATGATGATACTAGTTCAGGGTAGCTGGTGAAAAGCTGCGGCAAGGAATACTAACGAGTCCTTGCTGGAAAATTCTTTCGTGTAGAATTCTTCGCCAGAACACAGGGTAATTTTCAGATAAAAGTATGGTGGACAGCAGTCCTTGAATTTTTAATCCACCGAGTGGAACTCTGAATCAGTAGAACACATTTTAGGGGGCGTAATTTGCATAATAATCAGGACTGTTTCCATTTCGAAAGACAGAATGTCCAACTCAATTTGGCATCAACAGCGGTTTTCTTTGGGGTCTTTTAACCCAGTAGCCTGTGGGTAGAACTGGATTCAGAAGTCAGACTGCTTCCTTGGTGCTGGCCTCATTCTCGAAAGGTCCGGTCGTCTACATGGAGGTGGTCATGCAAATTCAGAGCCCGCCGGAAAGGGAGGACCACTTGCTCTCCCCCAGGGGTTCCAGTGAAATTCTGCAACTGTTAGTTTTCCACGTTGGGTCAGAAGCCCATCTCTGGACCACCCACTGTAGCTGGGAGGGTGGAGCGAGCGCTCCGGCTAGCTGAGCTGGGGTCACGTGCCCCTCAGGCTGGCTAGGGGTGGGTCAGCGTCCCCTGAATCATATGGACTGTGAGAGTTGGGGTGGGGTGAATTCTCCAAAGGAAAATCCAAACCAAGGTGTCAATCCAAAAAAGAGTGGTGGACGCTGGAAAACATTTTTAAAAGATGTCTACTGGAAGAAGTAACTGAGGGCTTGGAAGATGAAACTTTAGTTTCCATTTAGGGATAGGACTTTGCGAGATACTGCAAACAGCCAAAAAAGAAAAAATAGAAACTAGGAAATATGTTTTTAAATGGCTAGAAGTTTAGCCGTGGGAGAATCCTGGTTGAAAGGTTGGAAGTTTGTTAGCGTTTCCTTGTTCATGCCTTTACAGTTCATGCAAAAGTGTAGCTTTTGGCTCTCTCTAAAGAAACGTCACAATTGGGAGTCCGGATCAGTCCTTGAAGAAAACCGGTCCCCGAGCTCGCTCTGTTGCTGCCCCTGAACACAGAGTGACAAGTCGGGCAGAGACGGCCCCCCGGCCCTCAGTGCCGGAACTGACCTGACTACGTGGCTGGTCAAACCCACAGCACAAGCCCTTCAGTCAGAAAACCAGCTCTCCATCGCGAGTGAGACGCGGTGCCAGGCTTCACACACACACAGTCGATGCAGAACTATTCCCTATAGAAATAAGCCTTCGCTTTTTTATAACACGACTATTTGGGATACCATAAAGAATTTAATCAGCGAAGTAATGGGACTTTTCTGCGAGTTCATGCCCACGAACACTGATAAACCAGCCTCAGTGGTTGTGCTTCACATTTGAGATTTGAATAGTACCTGAAAAAAAAAAGAGTCAAAACAAAACTACTCTGTTCTTTTGGCTTCTAAAGGCAACGTCATTCCTCCGAAGAGAAAGTGCAGCCTGGTTTTATGGTGGCCTCTGGTCCCCTTGTCTGGAAGGATGACTGAACTCAGCCAGCATCCCCCCATGCCTGTTCAAGGTGGGACAGTGCGCTGGGGGTGGGGTGTGCCATGCACGGGTGTGGCCTTACGCCGTCTCAAATCTCATGCGAAGACTCGAAACTTACACAGTATAGCACAGAGTAAAACCTGGCAAGCAGCCCAAATCAAATGAAATTATTCAAATTCATATAATTGAATAATTATTTAAATCCAGTGGTTCCCCTTATCTGCGAGTTCTCTTTCCGTGGTTTCAGTGACCCTAGGTCAACAGAGGGAGTCCCATCATACGTGGAAAGTTCCAGAAATAAACAATTCATACATTTTAAGTTGTGCACTGTTCTGAGTAGCGTGATAAAAATCTTGTGCCTTCCAGCTCCGTCATGCCCCTGACACAAACTGGACATACTGCCCACCCATGAGGGAGGCACTTAGCCAGCTCAGCTAAGAGGTTGACTGACGACTTCCATGGTATCGCAGTGCTTGTGTTCAAGTCACCCCGATTTCGGGTGCTAACGGCCCCAAAGCACGAGAGCAGTTAGTGATGCTGGCCATTTGGACATATCGAGGGGAAGCCATCACGCGCTTCCTTCAAGTGAGAGGGCGAACGTTTTCAGCTTAATAATTGAGATCGCACTCACATACCTTTTATTTCATTGTGTTGTTCTATTTTATTATTAGTTATTGTTGTTAGTCTCTCAAGGTGCCATATTTATAAATTAAACATCATAGATATGTACGTACAGGAGAAAACACAGTATAGGTAAGGTTCGGCTGTTTCAGGCACCCACCGGGGGCCTTGGAACGCATCCCCTGCAGATAAGAGGGGATGACAGCGTCAGTACTTATGACTGTGTAACAGGTGTGGTTCAAAGACCTAAGAGACAACAGTGAATAAAATTCATACAGGATCCCTAGTCTCACGGAGTTTACGTTTCAGTGGGGTGTAGGTGAACGGGCGTGCACCGTCCCTAAAAATATTCAGGGAGCTCTCTTTGCAAGCCAGCACTAGAGAAAGGGAGGGATCCAGGAGGAGTCCCCTGAGTGTTCTGCACCCCCGGGCACTTAGTAAACACTCAGTAAACTCTACTGTTATCGTCATTATCATAATAAGGAGCCCTGGATGTGAGAGGCCATTGTCACTGCAATTAGCTTGATGAAAGAAAGCTTTGCAAAGGACATCTTATCAAAGCCTGAATTTGGGGTCCCCCTGAACAAAATCATAAAATCTAATGGCACCAAGACCGCATTTCTACCTGGCAAACGTTGCTGTAGATTATTCCGCCACAGCCCACCAGCCCCGGCCCGGGATTGTGACGCCGGCTTTGAGCATTTCAGTACATTGGGCTAGTTCATAGACCTCAATAGCAGCATTTTTGATGGTTAAATGCCATATGAAAAGCACTCTCATTTCTCCCCTCCACTGGATACCATTCCAGGGTATCTTGTTGCCACTTTAATCCTCATTTCCTGGTATATGGAGAGGTCGAACAGCTTTTATTAGTCATTTGTCTTCTTTCCCAGAGCGACTTTGGCTTCAGCCTACAACCAGATTTCCCTAACAAAGCCATCCCCAATATTTTCTCTTCAAAAGGGGAGAAGCCGGGAAGAGAATTTATTAAAAACACAAGAAAATGATGTCATAGGGGTGGGAAGCAAGGGGCTCCACAGAGCCTAGACCCAACGCCCAGTCCTTCCTCTGCGGCTGAGCCCCTCCGCGCCCTCCTCCTTCCTCCCCAGGACCAGATGCCGGCCCCTAAGGCCCGACCGCTCACCTCCCAAGGCCCTCCAGGCGCCGCTCAGGGACCCAGCCTGAAGGACAGCAGGCCGTCAGCTCTGGCCTCTTGGCCTTCTCATTGCTGGAACAGCATCTGAACAGAGACCGGAAGTCTAGATCACTAGTATGCCAGGGTGGTACAAAGTCAGTATCATAGTAGCGCCACTGTCATTGGTCTCAGCATGGCAGTCACCGTTCTGTCATCTTCCCCCAGCCAGATTCACGTACCCTTTTCCCAGCCCGGCCATCACTGGCTCCTGAGCTTTCCAGTTCCCGACGGGGGCACAAATCAAGGAGCTGGGGGAGGTCACAGCCAGGACTGTAACTGGGGTGGGGGTGGCAGGCGGCCCCTGGCAAGGAGGAGAGGACTCAGAAGGGAAGGTAGGCCGGGGCCAGGTCACAGAGGACCACGCATGCCTAGCTAGAAAATGTCATTTCCTGCCTGGCACTAGCAGGACGATCGATCGTTCTCAGGCAGATGCGCGACCCGACCAGCTCTTACTGGCCGCCAGCAGTTTTCTGGTGTCAGGGTCAGCCCCGAAAAGGCTGTTAAAGAGGCTCACCTGTGCTAGTTCCGCCTCCCCGAGGCTCACGCCTCCGAAAGGTGTGTGAAGTTCCAGTGCGTCACTCCCAGATCCATCACCCGTGGAAGACAGCTCCGACGTGTTGGGCTGCTTTAATCTTTCCCTATAAATCAATCCTCTCTCCCCTTAATCACTCGGCTCACTCCTCTCTGAACTTGTTCCAATTTGTCTACACCGTGCCGGGACCGAGTTGTCGAAAAGTGAACACACTGTTCAAATGCAGGGAGCTCGTCCCACAGTCTCTCGCCGTCACCCAGAGAATTGGCGCAGGGCTCTGGGGGTGAGCCGAGCTGAAAACGGCTCACCTCCAGTTTCCAAAGGGGGGCGGGCATTTCTTTCTGTTCCACAGAAGCAGAAATTCTTTCTGGTGTTTATTTTTAGTGTCTGATTGTCAGTCCATGGCATTAGAAAGTTTGTGGTCACATTACATTGTTCCAGAAAGTCACATTGCTGGTGACGTGCAGTCGTATTGATAGATGATAGTAGCTCGCTGTCATGTCCACTCAGTGAAGCTGTGTCCTCCCTGGCTGTGACAGGCAAGACGCAGGAGCTCCTACCTGTCCAGCTGCCTTACCTGTCTGCTCCCTACTGGATGGGTCCACCTGCAGCCTTTTGTACCAGCGCCCTCTGCTGGCCAGATGCCCTACACACCAGGAGCTCGGGGAGCAAAAGGGGCCTCACCTCACCTGACAGCCCTGGCATTCTCGGTCCCATTTTAAAGACCAGGTAACTGAGCCCCAGAGAAGTGAGTGTGCGACTCACAGTCAGTAAGAGGTCGCGCATGGGAAAGAATACCAGTAATCAGAATGACAACCCAAATGGATACTGGCCAGGGACTGCAAATTGGAATGGCAGGGGGTGTGTGGGGACCACATCTGACCCCTCCTGAGGACCACAGTCTAAAGGGGTCAGCCGTGAAACGGCTGTGCAGGGCAGCCGCACTAGGACAGTAATGTCAGAACCTCTTCATCTTCAGGAGACAGACCACATCTACACTTAAATACAAAATTGTTCTAATTTTTTTAAAAATGTGTGGGCCAAACCAAACATGCATGAGGACTATCTCTATGGGGCCCCCCACCCAGCTTGTAACCCCCATTTCCATGGAGCTGTCCTATGTGTTATCTCACTAAAGGGTCACAGACTCCTGAGATGTCACTGCTGGCGTTATCCTCATTTATGTAGACCAAAAAAAAAAAAAAAAAAAAAAACCACCACGGAGGTTGAGGGATGTCATGCAAATATAATCAATGTTGGACAGAAACTCTGACTCATGCCCCGATCCAGGCTCCCTCCGTGGAACGGCACAGCCCTGTGTTGTTCTTCGGGAGAAACCCCCCCTTTTTAAGGAGAAGAAGGCAGAGGCTCAGACTGGGGATGTGCTCAGGGCAGGTGCACTCGGTCAGCTGTCTCAGCTCTGCTTCTTTCAAAGCACGGTGTTGTCTTTTACTCAGCGCTAAGTTTGTTTTCTAAAGACTATGTCTGTAGGCCAAGGGCTGCTGACCTGTGTGTAGAATATTTGCTTTGAGTGGCTTTCAAGCAACAGCTTTGTGTGTGCTCAGCCACCCACGTGGTCTCAGCTGGCACCTATTATGATTCAAATCGAGAGATGGGAAACATGGAGATGCAGGGAGCAAGATCAGACTTTAGAGCCGTTGGCCAAGGGGCAACTGAATTGGATGGGCAGACAGCTTTGGTTTGGCCCACACAAAACTCTAAACGTTAATAATGATAATAGTAATAATAACAATAAAGTAAACACCATTGCTAACGTTTAACAATTAGGAGATTTACCCGGAAAATCCAAATTCCTGAGTTCTTTTGCAAAAACAAAATTCTGCCACTTTGGCTGTTTCTTTGTGCGTGGCGAGATTAGCTGGGGCCGGGTGGGTTGTGGGGGTCCCCTTTCCCTGGGGTAAGCACTCAGCCATTCTTCCCAGTCCCCACCTATTTCGGTTGTCCCCCCGAGGCCAACTACCAGTAGCCATTTATCACTGTGTTTGTATCATTCTTTTCGTAAAGAAAATGAGGCACCTCCTGTAGCAACATCTCTTCAGCGTGCGCAAACAGACTGAGAGAGCTGGCAAGGAAAACGAGAGGGCACCCTTCTTTGTGGAGGTGAAGAATATTCTGTGAAACGAGATAGTGTTACTTTCCTGCTCCCTGTGCAGCGTGCGAGTTTGCCCGTCCGTTTTGGAGACCACCTAATATAGCCCGAATACAGGTCAGCCTAGTTATGAGGGCCACCCGGCGCAGACCTCAGCGGTCTCGTACGGCGAATCAGCTGATCGAAAACGAGCCGGGCCACAGCGAGAGCTACGGCCCTGCTGAGCCTGGCGCCCCATGGCAGGTGCCGCGTCCGTCAGGGGAGCAGCTGCGGGGAAAGCCCGCTCTGTGTCCCTCCCCCTGAGCATTCCCACAGGACAGCAGCGGCTCCGTCCTCCACTGGCCCGAGATGTCCAGGGAAACGCAAAGTCTGTTTGTAACGCCGCGCCCCGCCCCCCGCCCAGGCTGGTGTGCCCTCCATCCATGTCTCTATCCCTCCCTCTGGCTTTTAACAATGAGAACAATCTCGGGCAGGTTATCCAGCAGCAAGAAATAAAACTTGTGAGGCTTCACGTCCCCAAACAGAAAGCAAGCGTTGCTGCTGCTTTTTTCTTTCCTGTGGTTATGAAGCACTGAAAATGGAATGTTCACCCCCGTGGCGGCTTCATTCTGTACTAGATCGGCAGCTGACCCACAGTCAGCAGTGTAACGCCCCCCTGTATTGATCAGATCATCACTGTTACTCACCCTTGAGTTGACAAAGTTGGGGAGATATTATGGGTTGGCAAATGGTGATTGTTGCCTTTACTCAGCAGGACCAGAATCCTGTAAGTTGAATTCTGAAGGAGACCTTACAAATTATTTGGTCTTTGGGTTACAAACTCAGAGGCTCCTCAGGAGAGAGAACTTGTGTGGATGAAACCAGCCTAGTAAAGACTCATAGTGACCAAATAAAGGACCTACACCCAGCCCCAGCCGATTACACACACGGGGGACTCTGTGTCCAGTAATATTAGATCTTCAAATTGTTTCCCAAGGCCAAAACGAATTCATAATTTGTTTTTAAATACTCTGAACCAATCAAATATGTGCACGGACCTGATTTAGCCCAAAATTACCAGGTAGACACCTCTGATCTTATTTTAACTCTCTTCATTTTTGAAAACAGACACTGAGAATCTGTTAAGTGATTTTTCAAAAGACAGTTAGGGAAAGACAGCTTCCATTCACACTCACAGCAATTAGAAAGCTAAGCTGCAGCCTGACTATGAGATAAGACAAGAAAACTGTTTCACTCCAAGGAAGAACAGTGAGTTCTCCGGCTCTTGTCTCCACGTGACAATTCATTCTCAGTGGAAACCTTACTTATTCTCACCGCCCAAACAACCCATCTTAGCTAGTTTTCTGTGAAGGAACAGATTATAAACGCTTTCCATTTTCTTGGAGGAAAGTCTTGCAATAATGATACCAAGAGCACATAAGCACTAGGGGTCAGTAAATATTTTTCAAGTGGAGAATGTAGGGAATGAGTTAAGTACACACCGTCCATACTTGTGTGTATACACCCACATGTGCTTGAAGAGGTGGCTGTTAGAGTTTGAGCACTGCCTGGGTAGGAAATAGTTACACATATATTGAAAGTTCTCCATTGGGGGGAAAAAACCTACTCTGTAGAGTTACTGTTTAGGGGGTTGGCAAACTATAGCTCACAGACCAGCCTGTTTTCATGAATAAAATTTTATTGGAACATAGACATGCCCATTCATTAACATATCTTCTATAGCTGAGCAGTTGCAATAAAAACGGTATGGCCCACAAAGTCTAAAATGTTTACCAACTGGTCCTTTACAGAAAAAGTTTGCTGACTGCTGCCAGATATCATAGGTCAGTTATGTACCCCCTGCCACGTCATAGGGCACAACTAATGTTTGTGTATAAAGGACTAGGGAAATTATATTGGGTACCAGGAATCAAAAACTCAAGTGACTACGGAGGACAAAATCAACACAGGCCGGGAGAAAACTATTGTAAACTGAAAGGTTTTTACTGCCTCTAGCGGTGACATTATCTGCTCAGGTCAAGGGACCGTCAGCTAGCGGGAATCGAGGTCCGGTGTCGGCAAATCTTCTGACTTTTTATGAACATCTGTAAATCAGGGTTTTCATGTGAAATCTCCATTTTTAAAATGTTGGCAATGACGTTTAAAAGTAAATAAATAATATTCCAGGAGGTACAGGGGGCCACATACTAGTAACATCTATTGTGGTCAGCAGGAAGGATGATCTGATCTTTCTCATTTCTAACAGTGCTGCAGAAAAATGGATTGATGGGGAACTGAGATTTTGTGACAGACTAGTAATAAAAGGGAATCTGATGGCCAAGGGCTAATTACCAGGTCTGTTTTAAATGCCAGCACCTTCTGTGTTTGCCTTCAAACAACACGCAACACCTAAGTCACCATAGTAAACACAGATAGAAAGAGACAGGAAGGTTAAAAGTATACTCATAACCCCCTGCTTTTTCTCCCCTCCTAAATGTGTTTGAGAGCAATATTGTTTCGTAAAAACAATATGACCCCATTTCTAAAGCAATATTCATGCTAAGCTAGTCAGCTGTTAAATATACCCAGCAGTTTGCATTATGATGAAGCTAAGCCAGAATTTCAATTATTTTCTGGACACATTTAAAATTATAATACTTTACTGGGTTAGTGTTATAGTTCATCCAAATTACTCACAAACTATCGTATCAGTCTCTTGCAACTGCTAACGCCTTGCGGATCTGTGAAGTTAGGCGAAACGAGAGACTGGTCAGGGTAACGACCTTCATGCCAGTGGTGTGTTTTGAGGGTGCATGGCTTGGAGAGCGTACGTGGCCAATGGCCAAAAGCTGACTTTTGCCGCCCATGCATGATATTTAGGATAAAAAAAAAATGAAGAAGTGATGCGGACCACTCTTTTTTCCTCTTTCCAGAAATATACCTGGCTCTCTGCAAAAATGTCCAGCAGTCCACTCCACCCCACCTCCCCACATGTTACCCATGCTGCCCAATGACGTTTTTATGTCAGTCCCCAAGTACCCAAAGTCGTCATTGCTACTTTTTCCCTTTCTCTGGGACCTGATGCCAGCAGCCTCTGAAAACTCAACATTCTCGGCTCTCCCCGGACACCCAGCTTTCAGGGATGCACCTTGTTCCAGAGGTGCAAGCCGAACTCACCAAGAGCAGATCCCTCTGATCAGCAAGAGTTTATGCACATCACCCCCAACCCCAACAGTCGCTAGAAGTGGGCGCCTCCCTGCGGAAGGCACGCCACGCGGAACCCCCCATAATCAACAGGACCTTCTCACGCCTGTCGCCAAGTCCACGTGCTACATGGGTCTCAGTTCATTTATGATGGCAGGTCCAAAGGCTCTGCCACTTCACCCTGTGTTCTGAGGGACACGGTGTCACTTAAAAGCGGGGACTGTGGGAGCAGTCCCTCTTGGGCTCGCTCTGAATGCTCGCTGGCATACAGGGAGGGCCGCCAATGACCAGGAGCAGCAAACGTGCCTGGAGGGCTGCTGCGAGACTCAGCCCCATGCGACCTTACCGAACAAGGGGGCGGCCCAACCACCAAACCCAGGAGAAGGCTCCTTTAAAGGACTTCTTACTTTGTCAGGTTGTCATTGCATTTCCAGAGTGAAGTATAGGAAAACAAGAACTGTATCTCCTCCTCTTTAACGTTTTCCCCTAGAAGAGTCGCACTGTCCCAACAGTGAAGCCGCTAGCCACCTGTGGCTATTTAAATGTAAATCTGAGCCAATTAAAATGAAGTTTTCCTTTCTCTGTTGGCACAAGCCACAGTTTAAGAGCTCCATAGCTGCGTGAGGCTGGCTACATTGGGCAGTTCAGACATGGGACCTTTGTAAGTCATCGCAGGGAGCTCTGCTGGGCAACACCGAGCTGGAGACTTCCATGCGTCCAGAACACTGTCGCTGCGCAACCCGCGTCTCTGTCGGTCTGTCAGGCATTACGTGGTTTCGGGCAGGGTTTCCCAAAGTCAGTGTGGGTGCCACAGGTGGCACGCAAGGTAATTTTAACCTGTATAAGCTTTTTTTTTTTAAGTTCTAAATGTTATATAGTTAGTTGAGGGTGACTTTCGAAATATACGACAAAAAATATGCTGAGGGAAGAAAAGCCAGCCTCCAAAGCTCACCTATTCAAAAGCTAACCCGCTCCCTTTATTCAACATTCTTTCCTTGGCAAAGTTGCGGGGATGGGACACAGATGAGCGGTGGCGGGGTGGGCGGCGGGAAGCAGAGAGTGAGGTGGCTGTGGCTGCGGAGTGTCCACAGGGGCGCTTGAGATGAAGCCCTTCCGTATTCGGATGGTAGCGGAGGCCCCACAAACCTGATGGAATTGCGCGCTCCCCAGCGTCGGTCCACAGGGGAGTCCGAATAGGCCGGCGGGCTGTGTCAAGGTCATTTTCCTGGCGGTGGCACTGCCCTCTGGTTCTACGTGGTGCTGTTGTTGCAGGCACTGGGTCAGAAAGACAGGAGCTCTCTCTGTATTTCTTATAACTGTGTGTGAATCTGCAATGATCTCAGAAGGAAGAGTTTACAAATATATGTGACTATAGTACATCAAACCATCAAACCCAATTTATTTGAATATAATTTCCAAGAAGCTAAAGAAACAAATGTTATTGCAATGCATTACTCAAAGAAAAGAAGAAAAATAATTAGCAAAGAACAGGAAAGGGGGTGCGAATGTGAAACTAAATGATGAGGATGGCACGAGAGGCTGAAGTGGGAAAACTCGGCCATTGCGATTAAGACAATGGCTCTGGAACGAGAAAAAGCCGGGAGCACCGATGAGCTGTGTGACCTCAGCATCTCTGTGCCTCAGTTTTCTCGCCCACAAAATGAGGACAACAATGGTGCCGTTCTTATGATGTTGTTTTGAAGCCATGATGGGAGACTCTATGTAAAATACTAGCATATTCTCCAGACTAAGACCTTCCTAACTGGCTGTTATCATTGGATACGTGCACCTTGTTCCAAAAGAGTTGGAGATGATTCATTATTCATGTGATTGCTTAAGTCAGGGTTGGCAAACTTTCTCTGTAAAGGGCCAGAGGGTAAATATTTTTGGCTCTGCAAACCATATGTTTTCTGTCGCAACTACTCAACTCTGCCATTGTAACACACAAGTGACCATAAGTAAATAAATACATATGGCTGCGTTCCAATGGAATTTTATTTACAAAAACAGGTGGCAGGGCAGATCTGGCCTTCAGGCCACAGATTGCCAATCCCTGGCGAAATCATCTTTCATTGAACTTTGAGGGCAATGAGAGGCTACCGAGGGCAGCCCCGCTCTTCTCTCCCCTCCCTTTCTCTTCTCACTCACCTCCCGCCATGCTTAGGGTCCATTCCATTACAAAGCCAACCAGAGGTCAAGTCAAATACGCTTGCTAATTGCCCTGCCACGTGTACTTCTATTGATAGGAGCCCATCACGGGTCCCCTGGGTCTTGTACATAGTAGGCTCTCAATAAATATTGAGTGATTGATTGATTGACCCATTAACGAAGAGAGCTGAGTCCTGACAAAGGTTAACAGGGATTGGAAGGCCACTGCTCCCCAGGTGACCTCACCCTAATGCAGAGGGACGCTAACAGTCACGTAGCCCTCACATTGATTTAACACGATAGAGACGGCAGAGCATTTTATTAGATATGATGTCATTTAATCATTCAAATCTTCCCCATGCCACTATGACAAGTATCTGTAGCTTTGTTTTATAGCTAAGGAAGCGGAAACTCAGGAGAAACCATGTCACTTTCCTAAAACTGGACAGTTTACTCATTGACAGAACTGAGACTTTGCCCAGTTGTCGCAACTCTCAATTGTCAGTCTTTCTGTGATGTCTGAGCTGCTGCTACAGGAATTTTAGCAAATGGAAAGGGGCCCTGTTGCTGTTCCAGGGACACTGCAACACAGACTCTAAACTGTAAAAAAGAAAAAGAAAGAAAAAGAAAAGAAAGAAAGAAAAAAAAAGGAAGAGGGAATAGTTTTAAATACACTGAACTTTATGTTGTTTGGCATGTAAGTGAAAAATTCCATTGCAGCAGCAGTCACGATATAATCCTATTTGTATCCAAGTAGTGCTGTAAAATTATAATATATAATAAAGGATATATATGACATAAAGAATAAAAACACATATATGATCAAATATATATGTATACATACATGCATTAAATCTCGAAAAAGATGCAAACTGGGAGTTCGAGAGAGATGGCTACATTTAACACCCCTGCTTCCTCGCGTTGGCCTGCAAAGTGTTAATAAATTTGAATGGGTTGCCTTCAGACAGGGCAAGTGCTCCTCAATTTATTACAGTCCCCATTACTCCTAAATCGCTTTCCAGTTCTGCCTGCCTAAGACCTGAACAGCCCATATGTTTTTCCTTAGGCCGGGAACGACTTTCTCCTGGAGGTGCACTAGGGAGGGGCAGGTGCGACCTGCTTCCTCTCTGTCCCAGAACGCCCCGCTGAGCCTGCCCGGGAAGTCGCACCACCAGGCGGTCTCTCCCCGCCCCTCCCACCTCTTCTGTCCGCAGCAGACCACCTGGCCCCCCACTTTACTCAACGTGTCCCAGATTGTCTCTGCAGCTCAGCTTCTCTGACTCTTCCTCCTAACTTGCTGGCTCAGAAGAAAAAATAAATTTCTTCTAACCAGCTGACACCCCATCTGCTTTGGCAAGCTCACCTCTCAATCTCTCTCTCTCTCCTTCTCTCTCTCTCTCTCCCCCTCTCTCTTTCTCTCTCTCTCCCGTGTTCTCACTCTTGCTCTTACTCTCCCCTTCATTACTTGACCTGCGGTAATTCTTTCTTTGCATGTAGGCTTACACATCTCCTCCCTCTAAAAGCGAGACAAATTAAACCAGCAAACAACTGGCCCTGTCCGAGCTGTCCCTCCTGGCTACTACCTCCTCCAGCTGCCCAGCTGCCTCTCCCTTATCTTTCATCTTCAGATGTCCCTAAAGTGAGGTGCGTCCTCCTTTCTGCCTCCCCCCAAGTCATCTTTGACTTCCTGGCAGATTAGAGGCAAGTGGCTTGCGTGCTGGCCAACAGGCAAACGCGCACACGCTCCAGTTTAGCTACAAAGAAGGCTGGTGGCACTGGGAGTTTTGAGGACAGGCCTGGGGTTGGGGGTCTCAGGTCTGCCGTAGCCACAGCCCGACAATGAGTTTGAGCAGTAGCCCCTTGTCTGTAAAAAAGGGCACACTGAAGTGTTTTCCTTCCAGAGTTGTTGCCACGGTAAACCGGGGTGTTGTGTACAAGGTACCTCTCACAGGCTGTAGTAAATCGCGGCTGTTGTTACCAAATATATATTATGTAGCGTGCATATATAATATATATTATACATATAAAATCTCTCCTTTTAATTAGAATAGTCTGTGGTCAGCAACCATGTCAAATCCTCGCCGCCTTTTCCAAAGGACTTAGCCTTGTAAGCTTCACTTAGAAGCCCTTTAATATGTGCGTGTGAAACCAGGGGACGGTCGAGAAGTTAGGACATCATGTGAATAAGGCTGCTGTTATTCTAATAAAGCTCAGGTTCAAGCGGCTTGTTTAGAGCAAGGTTTCCCATCCTCGGCAGCACTGTCAGTCGGGGGCAGATAATTCTTTATTGGGGGCCAGCCCGCGCCTCGTAGGGCCTTTAGCTGCATCCCTGGCCTCTACCTACCCACCAGACGCCAATAGCACCCCCACAACATTCCCACCGCACCCAGGGGGACAAAATATCTCCAGGTATTACTGCCAAATGTCCCGAAGGAGGCAAAATTGCGCGTTCTGAACCTTACACCCAGAGGGATCTGAAAATTCCTCCTCCTATGAAATCTAAATAAATAGCAGTGTCATTGTTTAGCGAATTGACGCTCCAAGGGACAGAAAAGCCAGGTGAGGTTTTGTAGTCACAGAAATACCAGTTTCCAAAATGCAATTTGCTCTCATATGCAGAATTTTTTCCTCCAACAAAGGACTTTCGGGGAGAAAATGCTGATCTCACACTGGCTTATTGAATAGAATTTTTGCAAGCTCCAGGTCTGTCTCCGTAAATCTTCCAAAAGAGAAAGCCAGTCACTCAGCGTTCTGAGTCTCACCAGGTAATAATATATGTATGAGATCTGGGCAACCCACGCATTCCTAGGAAATCCTTCAAAGTTATTTTTTAACATCAAAACAAACAAGGGTCAGTGGGTCTCCCTGGCGGCCTCTGTCTGTTTATAATTATATTTTGTGCGAACATATTTTGTGACCGTGGAAGAGACTTCATGGGCGTACAATGGCAAGCGTTCTTCAAAACTGTCTTTAATTATTCATTTGGCTGTGCGATATTTTATGTTTCTCTTCATAAATGTTAATCTTTATTATTGCCTTACAAAGGGGAGGAGGAAAGCACACACTCACTGTAATACCTGTTATTAAATGACCTATCAGAGTGACATGGATAAATATTGGGAGCAATTTAATTGTTTTCTCTCTGCAGTTTTATACAGTTTCTATCAAACTGAAGGGTAATTTTTTTTAGTAGCTGCTTATTTTAAATGTACAAAACCCTTGTGTGTAATTCCATTAGCTGCCCTACAGCATTGCAATCTACAGTTTCCCTGAGGCTGTTGTGAAATATTGATGAAATCCTTGCTTTTGTGGCTTCCTCTGATACACTAAACATTTGTCTGATGTTAGTTGAACTTGAATGGATCTGTTCAGAGCTATATCAGTAGTGACTTCAAAGGGAGTGAGGCTGTTACAGTATTTTTTCCTCATTTTTCCTCCTTCCCTTCTTCCATTTTTTTCCTGTTTTTTTTTTTTTTCCTTTTAACAAACTGAAGTTTCAAAGCTTTACCCTGGTATACTTTATAAAAACAAAGTTTACATCAAATGGCTCCAAGTACCTGGCAGATTGCTGATCTTTATAGTTCTAAGTGGCTGTGTGTGTTTTTTCTGCGTCTGAGCAGTTGCTTATGTCACTTTAGATATTTTGATGTAGAGGTGACACCCCCCAACAGGGCACCCATGCACACTTACACACGCTCACACACTCACACACACACACAAGGGAAGGAAGATATGAAACAATGAACCTGGGGTGGTAAAGTCTAACTCGGAATTCTGTGCCTTGGATGCCTGCCACGTAGGAACTCCCGCCACACATCGGCAAAAGCTCACCGTGATAGCAAAGAAAAGTACCCTGTAACTGACTTTTTCCAGCTGAAGCTGTTTGCATTGAACTTCACAAAATTCAGGACGAGAGCTCATTTTTATCCCCATGTTTTCTGGTCAGGTTGTGAGTTATAACTGCCAAGGTTTATTATTTCCTGAAATGATATAATAATCTTTCAGGATCTATGAGCAGTAAAATGGTCTCTCAAGCAGGATTTTCTCAACTGTAGACATTTTAAGCCCGGATTTCTTTGTCGTGGGGCCATCCTGTGCCTTGTAGGATGTTTTGCAGCGTTTCAGGCCTCTACCAGATGCCAGTAGTAACCCCTCCCCAGCTGTGACAACTAAAATGTCTTCAGGTACTGTCACGTGGCCTGTGGCGGGGACAAAATTGCCCCCCATTCTGGCTCAGCAGACAGTATAACAATGGATCATTCCTCAGACTGATTTTCTAGAACAGTCTGGACCCATGCTCAGGAGTCCAGGCAGTATTTGGACCTTTGCTTTTTGAGTTCCCTCTGGAAACAGGAAGCAGGACACCAGCTTACTAGCTTGAAAACAGAAACCTTCAGAAACCAACTGGAGCGTTTGACCCTGGGCTGGGTGGCATGGGTTTGAGAAATACCCTTTACCTATGAAAGTTCAGTAAATCATAAGACTGATCCCCAAAGTGACTTCAGTCGATGCTTCCCACATGGGCCACACCCCACAGAGGCACAGCTGACCTGGAAAGTCACCTTTGCGCTGGATCACTCAGCACAACTTTGCAAACAGAAACTCCAGTGACGCCACCTTGCCGGTGCCTTCTGGCTTAAGATTAGCGGAAACAGCAATAGGTTTCCATACGCCCAGCTGAGCCTTTGTGATGTCCCGTTCAAAAACAGATGATGAGTCGCACACCTGACTAATCAGTTGGGAGATTATATTTAAGTAATGTCATCTCTCCTGCGTAATCTAATCTTCACGAGGTTAGAACACACAGATCTTCTCCATTGCCCAGGGCACACAGTAGGTGCCCAGCTTTTCACATGAAATAATTATTTAACGACAGGGCTAGAAGTACCATCAGCCCCCATTGCCCTCCCTCCTGGGGAGCAGCGTTCTCTGCCCCAGCTTTCAACCTAGTGACCTGTGGGAGAGGGAAGGAAGTGGGAAGAACAAAATAGAGGCAGAAAAAAAGAAACCTTCCGTCTCTCTTGCTTCGTCCCCACACCTGTCCCATCGTCAGCCCTCCAAAAATTAACACTGTTCACTCATTTGCCTTTTTTAATTTGGCAATTACGGTTGACATTCAATATTATTTTATATTAGTTTCAGGGGTACAGCATAGTGGTCAGACATGTATATGCTCTACAAAGTGATCTTCCCAATAAACCTGACACCATACATAGTTATGGCAACACTATTAACTATATTCCCTGTACTGTACTTGACATCCCTGTGGACGTGTTTTGTTTTGTTTTGTTTTGTTTTTTTATTCATTCAGCATTTATTTATTTTTTCAAATATGTAATCTCTATTACATTTTTTTCCATTACCATTTATTCCCCTTAGACCCCTCCCCCCATTTTGTACCTACCAATTTGTGCTTCTTAGTCTCTTCACCTTTTTCCCCCAGTCCCCCATACTCATTCACTTTTCACCCAGCATTTCATACTCGTTCGCTTTTTCCATTTATTGGTTTCTTGGTGATACTTCCCATACTACGCTAAAAGTGGGCCCAAGCAAACCCTATAGTCAATATCACCACTATAGCAGAAAGCTATTAATAGTATATGAAATTCAAAATTGCGATTGGGTCACTGCCCCCGAAGTAGGTTACTTAACTTATTATTTGAGGAATAGCGGCTTTGTTTTCCCTTCCCCGTCTCCCGGTCACTCTGCCCCCCCACCCATGGGCACCAGCAAAGCAGCTGCCAAGTGGTGGCTCTGCTTTGTGAGGCAGGGACCTGAGGGGGTCCCACGCTCACAGCTGGAAGCAGACACCTGCTTCCTCTGTGGGGTGGCACAGAGGGCATGCCCACCTGCACAGGGCCCCCAGCAAAATGGAGACCCAGTGCCCTGTCTCCTGTAAATAGGCTGAAGGAGGGGAAAATCGATGTTGGCTAAATGAAAAAGAACAAAATCAATAAAAGAAAAGAACAAATATTTTCAAGCTCCTACAAAGAGTCATGGAGATTAAAATTAAATTAACCATAGAGATTCAAGGTAAAAAGCGGTTATGAAAGTCCTTAACCACACGTCTCCTTCGAGCGCGGGGAAGCGGCCAGTCTGTCTGCTTTGCTTTCTTGAGAGGAGGAGACATTTGTCAAGGCAGCAGTGCCTTCACTTTGTCTCCATTGTCAGTGTATCTAGAGTTGAAGAAGCTTATTTTCTGCAAGTGCCTTCAGCCCCAGACATGTCGGCAGTCTATTTATGTTTGGCTAAAACAAACGGAATAAACAGCAGAGAGGGTATCATTCATGTGGTGACGGGAGGGAGGATATAGGGCATTCTTGACATCCTGCATATACAAATCATGGAATGTCTCTCTAACTAGCTGCACCTGTAAATCAATCCCTGCACCTCTTCAGAAAGAACCTGCAGCAAAGTGATTTGACTTCAGCTGGCAACAGATGAGTTGGATTATTGAAGAGCTGCCCTTCTTAGGTTATGTACAAAGCCAACACTAGTATGTTGAGGTGGTCACACGCCAAGAGATGGCCCTGGAAGCCACTAAACCCAGCCCTTGTAGAGTAGTTAAGCTCGGGGCGGGGTGGGGGGCGGCGGGGTAAATGCTCAGTAGAGCCTATAGAGGGGCAAGAAGCAAAAGCAGAGACAGAACGCTCGGTAGAAGCAGTCGTCAACGCGGAAGCCATGATCTTGACAATGACCTTGAGGCTCGTGCTAAGCAATTCAACACGTGCATACTTAGCACTGAACCTAACATAAGTCCCTCTTCCTGGTCATTAAGAAACTTCCTAACCCATAAGGCAAAGGCTGCTCAGCGGAGAGCAGCCTTCCTCACCCCTGGATCATCCGTCTTGACAAGAAAACGTAGAAAAACACACACTCACTCACTACCCGCCGCTCACCTCTCAGCCAAGGCAGGGAAAGCCATACAGTCTGAACGTTCTGTTGGATGCTTCTGAGATGTTTAATCATGCATCGTAAATGCCTGAGAATTGGTACCAGAGGCTACACAAAAAAAATAATTACTTAGCCCATCCATGCTGATACTGATCAATGTCTTGGACTTTCTTCCCTGAAAAGGAAGACAGTCTTGGAACTCTCACTCTGTAGTCTTCCTCGGGACCCTCACCTCCAGTAAGTTGTACATTTTATTTAATCGCCTAGCATTCCTTGAGCCTACCATCTTCTGGGCATTAGGGAGACTGGGGCACCCAGACTGCTAAGACTGTGTTCCAGGCAGCTGACAATCAGGGAGAAAGACGAATAATAATTTCAACAGTGATCACATTTCCAATTGAAATTGATTTTACCTAACCAAAAGCCTCCACTATTGAACATTTCTGCAAAAAGTTAGATTTGTAGCAGGGAATTCCAAATTACTAAGTAAAATATTAGTGTTGTTTTAAATACTGAGTTAGCCAGATACTTTGTATAATCACAGTGCTAATAATAGCACAATTATTTATCCGGTGATTTTCTATGTGCCAAGCACTGTGCGAAGTGCTTTTACCTTTTTTAGCCACTCAGCAATCACTGTATTTAATCGGAGTCCATTTCGTACATGAAACTACTTACGCTTTGTACTAAGAAAGAAAAAAAAATGCTTATAATTAAGCCATGACACATTGCTCTCTTCTTATCACTTAGAATTTCTATTTAATCCTCACTGACTCTTTTAGACTTATCTTTAAAAAGACCTTTATACTGTAACACTCTTATGTTTATATAAAAAGGAAAAGAGGGGCAAAATAAATTGGTTAAGCAAGGCGTTCCTGAAATAGCTTCCAACTGCCCCCGGCAGCCATTTTAAGCCACCGTTGAGTGTACGATGAACCCTAATTTTTCTAAAATGAGAGAGGAAGGGCTTGGAATCAATGAAACGCTCTTTGCAAAGTATATATGTGAGGCCCCAGGCTCTCGGAAAATGTGCCAGACTCAGCAGTGCCCAAGACACCAAGTCCCCAGCCTCGTGGAGCAGCAGCGGCGGGGGCGCGGAACTCAGTGATTACCCTTATACTTGTTGAGTGCGGTTTTGATGGAACCCACAGGAGTAAAATCCCATGAGACAGGGTAAGAGGGGAGAGAAGCCTTACCTCTTCCGGGGACCCAAAAAGACCCTCCAAGGATCTTTACGCTAAAGCTGAAAGACTGAGGAGGAAGCAGGAAACAAATTCAAGAAAGGGAACTGTAGCACTTCGTCATTAAATCCTCTCAGCAGCCACACAGAGTTGGTGTGATGATTACCCCTGTTTCACAGATGAGGAAACCGGGACTTGGAACGCTTCAGTCACTTCCCCAGGAACACATGGCTAGCACGTGTTAGAGCCACAAATCCCCCTCTTCTCAGACAGTGACTGATCTGCTTACTCAAAGGGAGCGGGCAGTCTCAGTCCTTGCTGCCTTAGGGAGGGAGAAAGTACGGAGGGACTCCCAGTCAGAGAGATTTAGTGTGAGTCCAGATGTTATCGAAATGTTTCAAAGCTGACAAAGAAAGAAGAGTTTACACACAGAATCCCAGTGTCCCGGATCCAGGAGCTGCAGCTTCTTGGACCAGAGACAGGAGAGGGTGCAATGAAGAAGATGCTCTGGAATTTTCTTCCCAGCAATTAAGTAGCTTTTCAGTGCCCGGCATACGTAACTGTAGGAAGCATTTTCATAGCCCTAACAGTGTATCATTTCCAGCCCAGGGCCAACCCAATGAAAGCAGGGACCCATTAAGCATTTTTTTCGACTAAGCGGCATCTCTGTCTTTACAGCAGATATTTCCGCATTTCTGCTCATGAATTTACTCCTAGATAAAGAGCCTCAGTGAATTTTCGGAAGGCTAACATATTCTGCAAATGCTGGAGGTCTGAGCGGTAGGGCTAGTTTCTGGGAACCACTGTTCATCTATTGTATGTAGGTGCAAACCCACAGCAGCCCCAGAAATGTTCTGGTGACTGGATGAGTTTTGCCCACATTGTACAATTAAACATGCGCAAGGTTGTCGAAATACCCATTGATGCATTCAGTGAATATTGGCGGAATACCTACTGTGTGCCACGCACTCAAAGTTAAAGCCCTAGGCGCTTTAACTACAGCATCGACCCACCCAAAGACCCCTCGTCTTATGGAACTTACAAACTAACAAAATAATGAGGTCACTGGAAGCAACAGGCACAGAGAAGAAGTTGATTCTATGCTGAGCGAGGAGGGAGGAGACGGAAAAGCAGAGCCGCGTAGGGGACCTGGGAGCCCGGAGAGAGTGGGGGAGGGCGAGCTTCGTCAGGAAAGGGTATTTAAGAAAAGACTTGGCAGAGGTTGAGGGGAAATGCAGAAGGAACAGTCAGCGCAAAGACCGACGAGGGCACCGTCGCGGATTTGCTTGAGAAGTAGACGTGGCTGGACCAGAAAAGCTGGGAAGAGAGGAGCGGGGCGGGAGTTTAGCGCTAACGGGCCTAGAAAGACTTTAAGGCCACGGGGAAATACTGGCTTTTTCCGCTGAGTGTTCCGAATTCCCCTTGCTGGGGTTTGAGCATGGAGGTGACATGTCTGACCTGTCTCTCATTCCGACTGCTGAGAATGTCAAGAATTGACTACAGGTGGCAATGACGGAATCGATTTCAGGAGGAATCAAGGTGGTGTGAGAGGGGAGGAGAGGGGCACTGTCACTTTCAGGGTCCCAGGATTGCTTTTCATCACTTACTGTCCCATTGCAGAGCACAGAAGTGGGCAGGACCCGGGCCTGGGACCTGGGGCCTGGGGCCTGGGTTTTGTACCCTGCCTCGGCCAGGTCTTACCAGAGAACCCCTTACATTTCTTCTATTAGCCTCAAATTCCTCACGTCTAAGATGGAGGTTAGCATACCTGGCTCATGGAATTACTTCCAGAGTGAATGCATGCCAAATATGTGGCACTATATCCGGCACACAGTAGGAGCTTGAAGAAGTTAAAGGGAGGCTCTTCCTTCTTATCGTCTTCAAGAACAAGAGATTTCATAAGATGCTAATTCCATAGCCTGGAAGGTGTGTAGATTCACCACCTTGATCTTAAACTGGTGTGCTTGAGTAATGAATTCGACGTCCAATTTTGTTGGTGAGGTGCCCAGGATTTTAGTAACTGAGTTAGCGGAACATGAAAGGTCTTTTAGGATGAAAGATAAAATCAAGTCTGCTCTGTTACAACTCATACTTCTGTAAAGAAGATTAGCTCATTCCTGATTGGTAAATCAGCCAGTGATGTGAATATAATGAGGACATCACATCAATTCCTATGCGATTTTTTTTCCCAACATGGTACCGTGTAGCATCACTAAGTAATAGCGGCCACAATATAAAGCTCACCAACACAGGCAAATGCCCAAAGCCACAGAGAACACGGTCAGTTTGTAGAAGGTTCATCGACTTCTTGCCTTCCTCTTGGCTCAGGTGGTTGGCCTTGGAAGCCTCTTGTCACTTCTCCCTGATCTCTTTAAATTTTGACCTGTCTATAACCCCACAGTTTCACCACGCGCTTGAACTCCTTTCTACCCAACCACCATCTCTTCTTTATCTGCCAGGCAGGGTCCTTTATCTGCTGTAGTGCACCTTGATAGATTATGAATTTAACAAGTGGTTTTAACTGGACTGGTATTTTTATTGCATTTGTTCTTTTATTATATTTGTTGTGCTCTGGGCACCTATTTGCTTAGTTTCGAAGTGGCCTACCCTACCCTACCCTAGTTTTTCCTAGAAGCACCATAATTTTAATGCAAGCTTTTGCAAAAGGCAAGATTGGTCGAGGAATATACATTACATGACAACTGCAACACACCTACACCACACATGCCAGAGCAAAGCACTGGTGAAAAGGAACGTGGCCACGAGTATGGACAAGAACTCACAACCACGAGAAGGCACACCGGCCCCGGGGGCCCACGAGTTCACTTCGAAGCCAGAGACTACCAATAACCTGAGAATGCGGCCCTCGGGAAAGTTGTTTAACCTCTCGAAACCTAGGGTTCCTCCATCTTCAATAATGGAACTAATAACACTGCCCCCGCTCCTGGAGTGTGGCGAGGCTAAAATAAGGCAACGCACGGAAAGCACTTACGAGGTGGCAGCTATTAGAACGTTGCACGCATAGAAGCTACTTCTAAACAAACAGGGTTCTGATGAAGTGGTTTAGAGGAAGCCGTCTTCACAGCAAAATGAGGTCGGATGGAGGTCTCCAGATCAATGCCTCGAATTGATTTCAGCAGAACCGTTCTTGTGCGTTTGGAGCCCCGCTTACCTCTGAGTCACACACGGCTGAGTGAATGGACGAGCCTCCACACCCAAGTGAGAAGAAACGTGCCCCCTCCCCGGGCTTGACTCCCTACAGCTGGGTGACTGGCTCAAACCCACGTTGCGTGTTCGGGATGATACTGAGCATCTGTGAGTGTTTGGGTTCCTTTTCTCTGCATATGAAAAATATAGCCGAGGAAAAGATAATGCTCCCACGGCTGGGAAAGATGAGATCATTTGTAAGTGGCTTGTTAGGGCGCACACATCATTTTCCTGATCAGCGGTAGCGAGGCCGCATCCGGGAGCCGATGCGATTCATCATGTTATTATATATTTAGGGGCTTTTTGAAAATGCTGTTATTTACTCAACCGACTGTATATAGACTATTTAAAGCAGATTTTTGACCCAGTAGACTGTACCAGCCCCATCTATTGTCTCAATGAGCATGTGGGGACTCTTAAATATGCAGATTAGTGACACAATAGACAATGAGCGCTGGAAACACGCTCTAGTCGGGTACATGCAAGTCATTGGGGGATGATATGTTTCTAAAACGCATTTTTAAGGCAGACCCATGCATATAGCCGGGCTCTGTGGGAAAAAAAAACAAAAAACAAAAAGACGTCCATCTGGATGGAGCAGACTCTGGCTTTGGAGGGAAATTTTTGGTTTCTAGAAATAGGGTGCTCTTATTAGCATCGCTTTATGGTCTGCCTGTTTATCTCTGAAATTATAAACTCCCCTCTCCTGAGTGCCAGCAACACCCCCAAGAGCATAAGCTTGTCCTGGTCTAACAGGCAAGGAGGCTCTTCTGTCAGAGTTCGTGCAGTTGCATTCTTTGATTTAAAGTACGAATCAAGCACCATCTACTAGACAATGAAGTCTTGCGTGCAAGCAACAAATATTATCTCTGGCTAACCCGAGTCCAAACAAGGAGGG